>LGTU01000331.1:0-61351 GCA_001314425.1 Phytophthora pluvialis | reverse complement strand
GGTGGTAATTGCTGCCTGCCCAACTCAAGACTTTCTCGCTACGGAGCTTCTAGGCAGCGCAAAGCTGCAAGTCACAACACTTTCAATAATACATATTCAATACTTATTCTCTGTTTCAGGAATATCTGTCATGCCGGGCTTCTTTGTCGCGCAGATTGAGGTAGATACAGACATCTTACTCGTGCAGATCTTGTTGGCCGGTCGAGAAGACGGACAGTGGTGGAGGATTGAGTGCCTCGGAAGAGTTCAACATGACCAACAACAGGCCGCGCAGTTGGCTCTGCACGGCGCTTACGGCGCGACGGCCGGTCGCAGGCACCGCCAGCACTGCCATGAGCTCCAGATACTCGTCAGCCATTTAGTCGGTCAGCTACTTCATATCCGCGTCGCTGGCGATAGTCACTTTGTCGCCGCCCGAGCCTGTGTAGTGCTGCGAGGAGGCCTGGTCGTCGGCAAGCATCACGGCCGCAGACGCTGCTGCAGCGTGGCCGCCGTCACCTGCTCTCTAACGTCCATCGGCAGCTTCTGCGTGAGCGGTTTACTCCTTCTGGTCCTTGGCCACGAGCGTCCTGCACGTGAACCAACTTTATGCTGCCCAGCTTGCGCTCGCAGAAGTCGTCGCGTGGCCCATGCCCGAGGCCGCGCACTTGTAGACCGTGCTGGTCGCGTCGTTCTGCAGCACCTTGGCGCCGTACGTGGTCAGTGACCACTGGTCACACGCCATGTGCCTCCAAATCGATAGTCGGGTCTTGGGAACAAGTTTTCTCAGCACTCCGTATTTTGTCGCAAAAGGTTGGAAATGTGAAATGTTTCCAGATCAATCGTATTGTGTGAATTCCCCCTGGGACGCAGACAATGTTTACGATGCCGGCGGCTTACGCTGTCACCACAACTGTACCTGTTAATGAGTGGTAAGGCGAGATCGATTACCCCTGTCCGACCTCCTACGAATAGTAATCCCGTCGTCGCCAGTACAAGTAGGTAGCATCGATCGTCTCCTGAGCAGTTGCCAATTATCCTTTCATGACGGCAAAGCAAGTTCGGATGGACACTGCGTTTCTCGCCGAGCTAGCGGGTTTCTTTGGCGACTCCAGTCTGTCAATGCTACCAGAGATTCTAGACGCGGGCGATACGTCAACCGACGAAGCCTCTCGCCCATGAGCTCGACGTTCGACCAAATTGACATCATGTAGAGTGAGGCGGACATCTTGCAACTCGTAGCGATACCAAGACCAAAAGTCCGCCCCCAAGTCAAAGGATGCCATGCGACGCAGCATGTACCGCGAGCGAGAGAAGAAGCTGCGGCAAGACCTGCGGCAACAGGTCGACGAGTTGGCAGCGGAGCTGGAGACACTTCAAAAGCGCAAGGAGAACGAAGCGACCGAGTGCATGCAGGATTCCTCAATCTCGCTTTCAGTGTGGAAGGCATTAGCGATTCAGCAGCGAGGAGGTCGTCTGGTAGCCGAGACGGAGCAGCGGAGGCTGCGTGAGGCCGTGAACTCTCGAGCTGCCGTGATGGCGGATCTCCAAAGGTTCGTGAGGAAGCGGGTGCTGGAAGCGACGTCATCTCCAATGGATCCGTACATCTAACCACCAAGCGCGCCCGCGTTAAGCCAAACGACTCTCAATTGTACGCGTTCTTTACCCGGCAACTCGACGCTCTCTACGCTCAAACCGACAGGGTCATGCGTGACTGCGGCATGAACTCGATCGCGTGTGGAGGAGCCTTAAACTTCCGACCCACAGGGGGCAGAAGACTCAAGACACGACCCAGTACTTCCAGTACGCGTGGAAGCAGATGATCCCTTTCAGCCTGCAACACACTCGTCGTGCATTGTGGCAAGCCGCGCACATGCTGCACCGCCAAGACGACCGAGAAGTGTACGACAGCGTTGGCCAGTCAAACGCCATCGCGTTGAAATTCCGCATCGCGTTTCATCCACGTTCGACCCTCTCACTCTCCGAGCACATCGTCGTCCGTCGATATGAGGAGAAAGACCGCACCGTTCTCGTGTGGAGGGCACTGACGGAACGCAGCGAGTCTCTGAGTGGCTTGCTCGCGGACAAGACCGGCTGGTGCATCGTCCGGCCTTTTGAGTCGGGCACCGTCAAAGAAACCTACGTCCGTCAAGTGCCTATCCACTTCACACGAGCTTACAAGAAGCAGGACATTAGTCAGTTCACGATACTCATGCATCGATCCAGCGAGGAGGACGGCATCGCCATAGCCCAGGGTCTAGCTACACCACCCTGAAATGTAGCCATTGACTAATTTATGTACCCATCAGTACTATTTTAACATCCGAAAAAATAACCAATCTAAATTTGGTACTATACAGTTTTTAGCGGACATGGCGTCGTCCCGGACCTGTCCTACATGGCGCCGCCCCACGCTCCCCAGAGCTTTGTCGAAGCGGCAACTTCGTGCTCTACATTGCCAAATGGTGGACAATCCGTGACCAATGTTTCAGATTCCGGCAACGCCCCCGTCCCGAAAAAACCCAAGAAGAAGCGCAGCCACACGACCCCGACCAGAGACCGTGAGCGTCGCGAGCTCCTGGCGCTGCGCGTGCAGTCCGTAGAGCTCGAAAAGCAGTTGCAACAGGATCGGGGGCATCTTGCAGCTGTCAGGAAGAAACGGCAGGAGCAAATGGCCTCTAGCAACAGCAGGATCGTCAGTACAGTGCCAGCTTGGAGGCACATCGCACGTCATCACCTGAGAGCGCGGCAAGCGGCCGAAAGCGAGAACCGACGGCTTAGAGAGCAACTCGCTGACCACCTCAAGTGGGGTAATGCTTTGCAAGCCAAAATGGACCAGAGGGGGGGGGCGGAGAGATGAGAATTCGGCTCGAGCGGCGGTTACGGCGGCGGCACTCGGAACGGTGGCGAACCCGCTGTTGTTGGCGGAGGACGAGGAGGGGATCACCGACTTGGAGCTCGAGCTGGACGATACGGACAGGGCAGAGCTGGAGATGCTGGCGAGTGGACTGGATTCGGCGTTTGCACGAGTGGATGACGTGTTCCAGAAGCACACAGTGAGTGAGGCGCCGCTGGGTGCGGTGTCTGGGAACAGGAAGACGCTTGATGGTGCGAATGGAGGCCTGAATAGCGGGATGTCGACTGTGGAGCTGAGGGATACGAGAGTGATCCCGTTTGACTTCAAGTTGGCCATTGATGCGGCGTGGAATGCGTGGGTGTTGTGGCATTTGGGAGGAAGCTGTCGGAAGAGCGTCTCCGCGCACCGGAGCTGCTCGTATCCTGATGTGTCGAGGCCGGAACACACGTTTGCTGTCAAGTTTCGCCTGCAGATGCCGGCGTCGAATCTTCCGCCTGGCGCTGGTCCTACCTTTTTAGATCTGAAGCTTGTGCTGAGGAGATACGTGGAGCAGAGTCGGCTGGTGCTGATATGGCGAGGACTCTCAGCAGGCGAGAATGACCTTGAAGGTTTGTTCACAGACGAAACGGGCTGGGTCGTTATCGAGCGAATGGAACCATTTCAACAGGGAGAAGGTGGCACAACCTCTTCAGCAGCCAGGACGTCGATGAGGTCGTGTGTGCGCATGACGCCGAAGCGGGCGGACGACTGCAATGCGACTCCAGTGCAAGGCAGAATTTTAACGAATCTAGTTGTAAATTCCTACGAGGAAGACGTTAGTTTCATTTACCGAGAGATGGAAGCGCAACTTCTGCGGATGACACGACACGTTTGATCGACTAATTTTAATGTGGAACAGAACAATCACAAAGCAAAAGGTATGCTGCGAGTTGATTTCTTATACAAATACCCCCCTTCAGAGCATCCTCCAGTAGTAAGGCATTGGCCATGCACAGTTTTCACGAACTATGGTATGGACGAGCTCGTGGAGAGCGGCTACTGTCTCCGAAGATGCTGATAGAGCACTACAAGCATGAAAAGGCATCTGACGTACGCACGCTTGTAAGACCCCACGACACTTTGCACAGCACACCACCCCGTCTTGTCTCTCTGTAGATATGGCGACAACTTCCTTCAGCCCACGGCGGACTTGAGGCTGCACCGCAACCAAAATTCGTTTACACTGCAGTTGGCGCACAAGTGCTATGACGTCTTCGATCAATGCTGTCTTCCCAGATGTCAACCACTTGCGTTGCGCTTCAATAGGCTCTAGAAATATTGCTCGGCAAACGGCTTGCAATTGCCACGGGGTTGTCGCTTTTTTTGCTTGTTGTTGGGGAAGCTCTAATCCCTAGCACCTTTGTCATACGAGACAGCAGAGCTTTCGTTGTCATACCTCGCTCGCAACGTCGAACACGTCGCTTGATACCTGGATAATTGACCTCAGTGTGGAAAAATCTCCTCGAGTAAAGGCCCTGACAGGGTAGCGAGAGGGAAAACTTAAACGCGAGTTGACTCGGAGTTTGGCTACCCCTCGAGCGACTTTTATTTCTACATGTAGTCACTTGACACGCGTCACGTGTTTCGTGGGGAATCCGCCGTTTACGTGTACAAGGGGTTTCAAGTTGTCGGTTAAGTAGGCCAGGCGAAGGTGTATCATATTTGAAAACCATGAGCGCGCACTGAACTCGAAGTTGGAAAGGGATGGCGTCAAGTAAGTGCGCGCACCAGGAACAAACTTACAATGGTTGGAGTAGAATAATTTGTTCACCTGTTCAGAAGATGCACCGTGGACATCTTGAGGTTGCTCTGAAATTGATCGATGGATTGCCTGTTGAAGTGGATGGATGTCTGTTGCCAACCAATACAGGAGCCCGCAGAAAATCACGTTTGTACTGCACAATGCGACTTCAATACCTGGAGAGAATGCACGGCTTCGGCTTGGAAGATGTTTGTCCAGATGACAACTGCAAAATCGACAGCAAAGTACACGATTAGGGAACGAACGCTGGGTCATACCATGCACAATGCATGAGCTCACCAAAGACGAAGGTGTGCGTCCTGGTATGCTTCTAGCATCAGCATCAAGTCAGTCATCCGTGGCGTTCCTAAGATTTTCTACTGTCACCGAACAATTAGTAGGCGGGATGCAATCTGGATCGGACCTGGACGGGAGTAAAAAGTGCTTGTTTACTTCAAAGACGGGCTGCCTCAATTACATTTGAATCGCTTACTGGACCTTCAAACTGCTTCAACGCTTCCTAGTTTCAAATCCTTTTTTTTTCAGAGGCTGTAAAACACCACTTGCATCCTTCAAACTGTGAAAGACTTTCCTGAACCCACAGCAAAATACCTTCCGGGGCCTGCTGAATAGCATCACGAATGTTACAATGCGAGTCCTCTCTATCAAACTGAGTGCGCGCAAGAATCCACCATAACACCTCTCGATCCTCTCGTCTCAGGGCCTCCAGTACGAGCTGCTCTCGGTCTGGTTCAGAAATCTACGCCGCTATCTCCTCATGACGGGATTCCATCTCCAAAGTATTCGCGACTGAGAGATTGAGTGGAGGTCCATGTTCTACGAGCTAACGTATCAACGGCACGTTGTTGTTTCTCCCGGCTACTTCAACCAACTTGAGCGAGCAGATCGTGTACCCGTGTTTAGAAAGCTAACGAGCCACGTCTAGCTGGTCTTTTTGAATCGCCAACTCGAGCAGGTCGGGTTCACGCACTTCAAATCCATTTTGATGGAACCACTGCAATAACTTCAGGGCACCTCGCCTGACAGCGTCACGGATAGGAGTGGTCGAACGCAGCTCCAGGCCAAAATTGTTGAGCCAGTCTAAAATCTCCACATCGCCGCAATTTCTGCTAAACATCTCAAACAGCCCTGCACGAAAGCAGATTTTCTACAGAAAGTTGCCTGCAGAAGGCTCAAGTGATCACTACGAATTCCATCCAAGCTGTAGTTTGGGCGAAGCTTGTCACTTCTACCGAAGAAGCACCGCACCTCAAGAACTCGCGCGCCCACCATCGCATTCCTCGAAAACCCTTCGTTTCGGTGTTCTAATAGGAACAAACGACGCCCAAGTGGCCGTTCCTAGCTGCAAAATCTAACGCATCCGTTGTACAGCCTTCGCGTCGATTGTCATGTAACCAGCGGACAACCTCAAGATGCCCGTTCTGAGCTGCTCGACCCATCACTTGCGGCATGAATTGGTTTGGATAATGCACGTGGAACCACTGAACGATCTTCAAGTGACCACCACGCGGAGCGCCAACCAGCACCATCGCTGTACTGTCGTCGTATCGGTGCTCTTCCAGCCACATTACTACCTCCAAGTGTCCATTTTGAGCAGCAGCGGTCATGGCAGCGTTCAAAAGTAAGTGGGTGAAATGCTCGTCAAGCCAACGTAAAACTTGCAATTGCCCACAACTGGCTATGACGGTAGCACACCATCCATCCTCAAAGTCAACGTTGACGTTCTCGTAGAGCCACTTGACAACTTCTATATGACCATTATTGGCAGCCAGACGCACAGCGCTTTGGGTGCAGCTTACATGTTGCGTTCGATGCAGCCATTGTACGACGTCCAGATGCCCATTCTCAGCAGCTCTCATCATCGCGGACGTTGAGCACGTCAGAAGACGGTTCGATTGCAACCACTGCAACATTTCCAGGTGTCCGTTCTCAGCAGCTTCATCAACAACATCAGTAGAGCAGCCCCCGCCGTCGACGTCATGCAGCCACTTCGCTATGGCGAGATGTCCATTAGGGACGGCCCGATCGATTAGTTTGCAGTCTCTGTAGGCGCAGCATATGTTCGTGCGGACGTGGTAGATCCACTGCACCATGTCGAAGTGTCCGTGTTGTACTGCCAGCTTCAACGCCACCCACGAGCAGTAGTCATACAGCCAGGTCTTCTCGAAGTAAATTTCAGTATTTCCCACAACGTATGCCGATCGATTCCTCGTTCATACAACCACTTGACGATATCGAGGTGGCCGTGAGCAGCAGCCATCTGTAACACATCTTCCAAGTCTTCTTTCCATGGTCCGCGGTCGTCTTGCAGTTCGCTCATCCAACGAAGTACGTTCAAATGACCGCCACGCACTGCAGCACGCACGGCCTTTTTCCATACTGGGGTAACGTACTGCAGCAACAAATCAAGAGTATGCTCCGATGCCCCTTGCTCACAAGCTGCGGTGAAGACTTCGTGTCTCAAGAACGGAGTCAAATACTCGTCAATACGCCGTTCAACATGTGGAAGCGAGCCTCCGTTGACTGGAAGACAAACCCTTGCAACGAGGTGCGTTGCCGTACGCCCGTGCGATGGTGTCACCATTGCCGCTATAACCTGAGAAATGACTGGTTCTCTCTCGAAACCAAGACATTGCGTCAGATTCAAGGAGAAACTCGGAAGTGGCCGTCAGGAGCACTCCAAGAATTTCCGAGGATTTGGGGTGTTATGATACTAATGACTACCGGTAGCGGGCGAATCCACTCGAAAGTTGAAAGTATTGGCAACCTCTATCAAAAAAAATGAAGGAGCACGTTTTGTTGCAGCTATGAACCTCCATTTTATAGCACAACATATCGCTAGTGTGACACCTACAACTAATAACTCACTTGGAACATCTAAGAGGGTACACGGCTATTAGTTCGCTCCTTCATGAAGAAATTTTGAAAGCTATCACTCGGACTGATTGAGTAGCCACCAAGTGAATGACATACACAGAACAACCGCGACAAGCATTCTCTCGTCATCGGTAAAGCAGACAGCACCGCACATTGTGTGTGAAGACGTAGCATGAAGGAAGTTTTCTTGTTCACATGTCCTCTCCCGCTTTAAAAAGCCCGAATGCCTCCTCAAGAAGCAGTTTGTCAAGTTTCATGGGAATCTGCAGGATGTTCTCCTCCGCTGACTTGAGGACGGTGCTTGTAAACTGATCTACCTTGCTCACGTGTGACGCTGCGCTGCCGAGGTGCATGGGCACTACTCGAGTGCACGTCTCCACAATGGTGCACGCGTCCAATGTGGCGGCGTGAATAACGCACCACCCTGTTTCGTCGGAGTGCATGCCACGGAAGACCACTTCGCCCTCATGGAGTGCTCTCCAAACGAGAACCGTATCGATTGCTTGCAGCGTAACGTCGGGTAACGTAGTGCTCCATCACTGACGCAGTTTGGTCTTGGTCACAGTAGCGAAACGTGATGGCCACCGTGTTTGCCGGGTCTTCCACTTGGCGGTGGAGCTGTCGGTCTTCTTGTCGATGAGCCAGAGCGACTAATTGCCACAGAAATGGCATGTCTGGCGATACTCGAACGGCATCAACTGCTTGCCGTACGACTGAAAGAACTCGGTGTCTCTCGCGTAGTCTTGATCATCGAAGACTGGGGGCTCGAGTCCATTGCAAATGCCCGGAAGATGTCGTTGGTCTGCTTGGAAACGGCGTCCAGTTCTCGGATGTACTGCTGGAACAGCGACGGATGATCGGCTTGGACATTGGCAGGCAACGCTTCTGCCTGTTGGGGTTGATCATGAACCAAGTTGCGCATGCCGCGGATCCATCCAGCTCGCTTACGCACTTCCTCGCGTAGAAGGCGACGCTCCTGTAAGGCTTTAACTTGTCGACTCGCAGTAGCATTCCATACAGAGGAATTCATATCCGCTCCGGTCTTGCGCTTGACCTGTTTGGAAAGCTCGTCAATTTGCGAATGAAGAGCTTGCACCTCGCAGTTCCGGCGGATGATGGCCTTGCGTCTTCGAATACGGTCCTTCAGTCTTCGGAGCTCTTTCTTTTCAAAGTCCTTGCTATCGCCCTGAATGGCGTCGACATCGGGTGCCCCAGTGGGCGACGGTGTAGCGTTCCTTGGTTGATCTCCTTCACATTGGGCGTGACTGTCATAATTTGCAGCTTTCCCAAGTGGCAGAGTTACAGGAAGTGGAGTCAGCACGAAGTCGATCATGGCTCGCTCCGGATCAAAGGGTAACTCTGGCTCCATCCTTGAAAGTCTTGTAGCGAAGTCGGAGAAAATGAAAATGAATAACTTTTTAGTTAACAGTAAAATGGAGAGACGAGTAGTTTATGGATCGAGTAGCTGGGGGCGTACCATCATCAAATAGTCAGACCGTTTGCAGCTCAGCAGCGCGTGCCACCGAAGGAGGGTACTGTATTGTTACAGGGCGTTGACAGGTTAAGTAATTGCCATATTGAAAATTTGGTCTCAGCAGGCTCTAAGCGAAATACATATTTCGCTTAGAGCCTCTTAAAGAAAAGATGGAAACATGGTTTAGATAATAGGCTCCAACTTTTTCCTAGCTCGTCACATTAGCTAGCGCATCATCAAGTAGCATCTTCTCCAGAGCCTTCAGCACGGTTTGGCTTTCCTCCTCTCCTGTAGTAACGACCAGGTCGGTGAACTCATTGACGACGGGTGCACACGTCGAGGAGTTGCTAAAGTGCATGGGCACATGACGGAAGCACGTGTCCAGAATGGTCCCAGCCATGGCGCAGTTTGTGGATGGCCGGGCAACACACCACCCCGTCTTGTCCGAGTGCATGCCTCGGAACAAGCCCTCGCCCTCCGTAAACACCTTCCACACGACCACGACGCGGTTGGCCTCCTGGAAGCGGCGGACAACAACACGCTGCAGCAGCGACACCGTTTCGCCCATTCGCCGGCTGGTGACCCGGAACTTCATGGCCATTGTGTTCTCTGGGTCTGCCACGCCTTCGTACGGTTCTCGGTCCTCTTGTCGGTGCTGGAGCTGGGCCAGCTGCCAAATGGAATGGCACGTCTGCTTGAATTTGAAGGGCATCGTTTGTCGCTCCGCGTGCTGATAGTACTCTGTCCCTCCATCCGTGTGCTTGGAGATCGACGGAGTGTCTGCAGCCGAAGACAATTCACATGCCGCGACTGCCTCATCCACCTGCAAGTAGACGGTGTGAAGCTCCTGAATAAACGTCTCGAAGAGCGCCGAATCGGTCGGTTCGAGGCGCATGCGCTTCTGAAGGCGCGGAGCGTCTCCGAACCCGCCGTCAGTGAGCGCTCCGTCGTGGACGCGTTTCTTCAAGAACCCGCACAGGTCGTCGATGAGCGTGGCCCTCGAGCTGACCGCAGCTCGCAGACGAAGTTGCTCCTCTTCGGCGGCTTGCCGGTGCGCGCCTTGTCGACTTGCGATGGCTTTCCACAAACAACTCGAAAGCGCCGCATCGGTGGATGGAGACACCCCTCCAGCGCCTGGCACGTCTTGCAACTTGTCCAGCTTGGCCGACAAGTCGTCGATTTCACGACGCAGAGCGTTCTTTTCCTCCTTCTGGCGCTTCCGATACTCACTGCGTCGAATGGCGTCCTTCGATCGCTGACGTTGCTGCTCGGTCGCAACGACTGGAGCCTCCTTGGGGGCTCCAGAGTCGCTGGTACCGGTAGCTGGCGCAATGTTTGGGGGGGTTGGGATGGTCTCCAAAGGTAGCAAGTCGGGCATCGACGAGTCCAGCAGAGACCCAGCGCCCGCCAATTTGGCAAATGGGCTATTGGCGGCCAATAGCCCGGTCTGATCCAGATCGTCAAACGCGAGCGCGGTGGGCAGAGCCAACGCATCCGAGGCCTGGATGAAGTCCATCAACTCGTCGAGCACGAAGTCATCCATTTTGTCCAGGCTCGTCATCTTGTAAAGTGACGAACCAGGAAGACTTTTGCGCGAATTCGTACGGGCTGGCTTGGCTCGCTTGCAGCCCGCAAGTTGCGGGTAGGACAGGAGAAAACTTGCACGATGGGAAGGTCACAGCAGCCACACGCGCCGCACAGAGTGTTGGTCTGCGGAATAATCAGCTCATGCCACAACTTGATCGGCCGTGCAAGTTGTGCGTACACTTTTGATGGATAGGCAGCAAGGAACAGCTACAAAAGCATTCAGACTTGATGTTCGTGATGTTAAAGGGACGGCGAGACTGCAAACGTGATAAAAAAAGAAGAAAAAAAAGAGTTGAACGACGCGGTATAAATTATCTTAGGTGGTTCTCGGGAGTATGGCAGCACTCTGTAGTTTTCAAGTCTCAGCACACGCCTAGCGCCTCGTCCAGCAGCATCTCCTCCAGCTTCTGTATCGCCAACTGGCAAATTTCCTCGCCATCCTTGATGAGGATGCCAGCGAATTGCTTCACGACCGCGCTGGAGGCGGCCGCTGTGCTGAAGCTAATCGGGACGATGCGGGAGACCAGCTCCAGCACTGTGCTAACACTCCCGTTCTCGCAGCTTGGCGACGGCCGGACAACACTCCATCCAGTTTCGTCCGAGTGCATGCCCGCAAACACGCCCTCGCCTTCACTAAATTTCCTCCAGACGAGGACCATACGGTCGCCTTCGTTGAATCGACGCATAACGCAGTGCTGCACGAGCGAGTTGCCCCCCGGGCTTCCCACTCGGCACTTGGTTATCGTCGTATCTTCAGGAACCCACGGCTCGTCCACCAACTCAAAGCCAGGGCGAAACTCCATGCAGCACACCTCGTGCAGGTGTTCGCGCACTCGTTCATACGCGAACGGAGTCAAGAAGGACCCCACCAACTCGTGGTAGTCGGCATCCTTGCTGGAAGATCGCGGCGGGTTGTAGTACAGCCGAGTGTCCTCACAACACGCCAGGTCTGTGTACACTGCCGCCGCCTTTAAGACGCTGTCCGTGCTGGTGTAACTCTCGTCCAGCTCGTTAATGTAGGCTTCGTACAGCGCTCTATCCGGCGTCTCTGTGCGCGGCCTCTTCGCCGCATACGCAACGTCTTCCAGCGGCTCTTCGCTGATCCGCTTCCGGATGAGAACTCCGAGGTCTCGGATCAGCGCCGACCTCTTCTCAATTGCCGCCTGGAGTCTGCACCGCTGCTCCTCGGCGTTCAGTCTGGCCTGTAGGTTCCGGTTCGCCAGAGCCTTCCACACCGCGGTTTGGGCCAACCCTAGCCCCGCTCTGGCCTTGGCAGCCTCCTTGCTCTTCGTGAGCGCCGTCAACTGGGTCGAGAGCTCTCCCACCTGCTCGTGCAGCGCGTCTCTCTGGGCCTTTTGCTTCTCTCGGTACGTTTTGCGTCGGATGGCGTCTCGGGAGCGGACGTCCACCACCTCCTCGGCATTGCGAGGCGAGCAAGAGGAGGCGACGCTCTGGGTCGCCACGGAAGTGCAGTCACTGTCGGAGTGATGGTCACAGGCGCTGAAGAGGCCGTCGAGGGCTGCGGCGTCGAGCTGGAGAGCGACGTCGCCGCCTTGTCTGGACGCGTCGAGGGACTGGATGAGCTCGGGGTCGTCGATGTGGCGGAGGAACCCCACGAAGTCGTCCAGGAACACGGCGTCCGCCATTGCTTGCCGGAGACTATTACTGTACAGCACTGGTATGCGGCAAATGAGGTGGAGTAAACGGCGCAGGGGTAGGGGGGACAAGTAAACAACTGCAAGAGTGAATGTCGGTGGGCGCACAATCATCGGTGAGGTAGACACGCACATTACCACAAAGGACATAAATTAGCTGTCTTATCGAGGTTACGACACCCCCAACGCATCGTTTAGAAGGAGCTCCTCCAGCTTGCGCACGCACGCCTGGCAATCCTCTTCTCCGGCAGCGATGATGGTGTCCGTGAACTCCTTCAATTTGCCGTCTGCACTGGCCGCAGTGTTGAAAGTCATCGGCACGTAGCGAATGATCGACTCCATGCAGGTCCCGGCGCCCTCCACCCAGCTCGGCGCTGGTCGAATAACGTTCCACCCGGTCTCATCCGAGTGCATGCCAGCGTATATGCCCTCGCCTTCCGTGAATTTCCGCCAAACCACGACGATCCGATCAGCCTCGTTGTAGCGACGGGTGATGGCGTGCTGTACGAGCGAGCCAACTGCCATTCCCACGCGGGCTTCGATCCGGAACTTCAAAACGTTCGTTTCATCAGTAGCTCCGGGCACCTGAATCCTCTCACAGCCCGGGCGGTTCTCCATGCACCGGACTTGATAAACCATCGACCGCACACGCTCAAAAGGGAACGGCGTCGTCGACATGCCTACCAGCTCGTGATAGTTCGAGTTTCTAGTTACTGTGCGCGAAGCGTTGTAAAAGCTGGCGTTATCAGGCGAAGCCTCCACATCCGTCTCTCTGAACATGCTGTCGGTCCTGGCATACACCTCGTCCATCTCCTTGATGAATGTGTCATACAGCGCCATATCCGGCGACTCCACTCGGGCTCTCTTGCTTGGCGCCTGCACATTGTCTCCATCGGGGTGTCCTTCACTGATCCTCTTCCTGATAATGACGCCTAGATCGCAGATCAAGGCCGACCTTCTCTCAACGGCTTCACGAAGTCTGCGCTGATGCTCTTCTGCGAGGAGTCTGGCCTGCAAGTGGCGGTTGGCCAGCGCCTGCCACAGTGCCGTGGGTGCGAGTCCAAGACCTCTTCTGGTGACGGCAGCTTCT
This sequence comes from Phytophthora pluvialis, assembly GCA_001314425.1. Classification (NCBI taxonomy): domain Eukaryota; phylum Oomycota; class Peronosporomycetes; order Peronosporales; family Peronosporaceae; genus Phytophthora; species Phytophthora pluvialis. The sequence goes on along the minus strand of LGTU01000331.1, from coordinate 48,031 downwards.
TTCTTGTTCTGGAGCTCCGTCAGCTGGGTCGACAGCTCCTCCACCTGCTGGTAGAGATCCGCCTTTTGGGCTTTCTGCTTCTTCCTGTACGAGCTGCGCCGAATGGCGTCTCTGCTGCGCACTTCCTCCACCACCTCCAGCGTGGCTCGTGGAGAGGAGGCCATGCTCTCCGTGTCCACAGACGTGCAGTCACTGTCGGTAGCTGTAGAATGGTGGTCATCGTCCGAGGAGCTGAAGAGGCCGTCGATGGGCGTCACGTTCAGCAGCTGCAGCGCGATGTCCGTGTCGAAGGACACCAGCGACCCTTCCTTGTCGAGCGACTGCAGAAGTTCGGCTCCGGAGACGGTCGGGTCGTCGATGTTGTGCAGGAAGCCCACCACTTCGTCCAGGAACACCGAGTCAGCCATCGCGACGTGTGCTCTGGCCGTGGTAAATGCGGAATGAATGGGAGTGGCGGCAAGAATGATCGCGTAACGGAGATGGCCGTAATCGAGCTGCGGGAAGGGGAGAGAGCAATCTGCGCCGCTTCAGCAGCCAATCAGCCAATCAGCGTGGATTCGGTATTCAGAATGATGGTCTGCCATAATAATCAATGGTGTGGTACACACAGAAACTCGCGTCCAGCTCATGGGTGAACGCTTCCAGCGCGGCAGTCTCCGTTGCCTCGAAACATTGGCCCTTCTTCGGGCCTCTTTTGGCGGATGCGTTCTCCGCCTGACTCTTTAGGATCTGGGTGAGATTTCTAACGTACGTGGCTTGGGTATGAACGACAATGGATAGCGCCCGCTGCTGATCATCAGCCAATAGCCGCTCGTGGCGCTGCCGCGTCGCGACAGATTTCCAAACCCAAAAGGCTGGTGTTTGGGCCGCATCGAATTGGGCTTGTCGTACAGGATAAAGTTCCGTGCACAAAACACTCGTTTGCCGTCGCAATTCTTCGCGTTCCCGCTTCTGTATCCGTCGTCGTCTACCGGCCTCGGTCGCTCGAGTGCTCCTGGGTTTGTCGATCTCGTCCTTCCCGCTGGTGAAGATGAACGAGTCGGTAGAGAAAACCAAGTCGAGTTGTTCGTCACCACGTAGCTCGGAGGCCAGCAACGCTTCGGCGTCCGCAAGGAGAACCGTTGTGTCGAGGTCTTCCAAGGCAAGCCAGGATGGTCGGACTGCGCCAGCATCGCTGAATCGGATTCCGCTGCTGTAGACGTTGTTGTCTTTTCGTGGTTGGTGCGCTTTTGAGTTGTGGCCGATGGAGTCTTCGTCATGATAAGTCAAAAACATGTCTGCAACCGTTTACGAGAAGGGAGAGCAGATCCTAAGAACTCGTGGGTATGCAAACAGCGATGGCGTGAGATGGTAGTAAACCTCACAACCGAGATGTTTACTGCTCACGTTAAGCGTACCTTCGTGTTCGGTGAGCTCATGCGTTGTAATCGTGCACTTTGATGTTGATTTCCTGGTGCCATCTGACAAACATCTTCCAAGCCGAAGCCACCCTGTCGCTCCACGTACTGTTTTGCAGTCAAAAGTGTGCAATTCTAGCGTGATTTCCTGCTGACTCCTGTATGTGTGGGCTATTCAGACATCCATTCACTCCAACAACCCTTTTGCGTCATGTGCTTTTGCCAATTTATATTCTTCAATGTGCATTTCAGGTCGATGGAAATGTGTAGATATTGTTCTTGCCTTTGATTTTCATAAACTACCGTATCTGTGAAACAAGTGAGAGGTTCGTCATGCAGGAGTCGACGTACTACGTCGTAGTAGTTTTACTCCAACCCACTTCATTGTTCCACTTCGGCAGCTCCTTCGGCTATCCGCGTTTCTCGGTGTCTTCTACCTATTGTGCAACTACTTCTGGTTCTCAGCACTGCAAACGTAACGGTAGCACTGGTGCTGCGAGCTTCAGCAGATCTCCGCTCTTCGTCTACTGCTTCTCGATTTGCCTCCTTTGCCGAAATCAGCATCATGATCACCGAGACGACACTTGGAACGCATTCGCAGCAGTTCGCGAGTACTTCATTTCTAACTCTCGGATGAACAATTGATCTTCGCTGCCACCAGACGTAAGTGCACTGCCAAGTCGATTTCTAAAGGAGTATCATAAGGCTGATGCTCGGGCAGCTTCCACTCGAACTCGCTTGAGCTTGCTGGATCGCGCAACTCTTTTGGCTGGAGCCGCAATACTTTACGTCAGCACTATTGGGCGCCGTTAGACTTGACGACAGTTTGGTCGGTGGAGTTTGTGCTTCTCGCTCTGGTCATCTTCGGTGCCACTGCGACTTCGGGTGGTGACGACGAGTAATGTGAAGGAACCCGGGACGGGTGTAAGGAGGATCTGCTATCCAGGATATCTCTCATGCGTTGTGATGAGCCCTCCGAACGCCAGAACGAAAAAAAAAAAAACTGCACGTTCTCAACGTCGTGGACTCGTTTCGACAGTAAATTCCATGAAAACCATCATGGAATGGCCTCTAGTATATCCTCGAGCAAAACCTTTTCCAGCGAGGACATGACTTCCGCTAACGTTTCATCGCTGACATCTTGCAATACACCATGAAACTCATCAATCACCGCCTGCCGAGATACAGAACCTCTAAAGTGCATCGGTACTCGGCGTAGGCACATTTCAAGCGATGTTCCGGGCTCCGATCTGTCCGTCAAAGGTTGCAGTCTGCACCAACCCGTCTCCTCTACTTGCAATCCGTTGAAAATCCCCTCCCCCTCGGTGATGAATTTCCACGTATGGACAATGGTCTCTTCATGTTTGAACCGACGAGCGATGAATCGCTGCAACAACGGAACGGCTGTGCCAGTCTTCAGCTTCTTCGTTTCGCTAAGTGTTGCCACCACTGTGTTTTCTGGGTCCTTCACATCGAAGTTCCGCACGAAGTCGGCTCTGTTTGCGTGCTGCGTCTCACTCAATTGCCACAAGGAGCGAGCCGTTTCATGAAGAGAGTAAGGCTGAACCAGTGTCGTCAGTTGCTGGAAATACTCTACTTCGCCACTAGACTCGCGCAAACGAACCGAATGGACTGTTGTCGCAGTATCAGACAGCCCCAACACACTGGTGGCCCCCAAAACTTCATCCGTTCTCCTGTAATTCGCCTCCAGCTCTCGAATGTACGCGTCAATCAGCACCGAATCTGGCACATCTAGGCATTGTTTTCTTGCCCGAATCGTAGTCTCTGGTGGTTGCTGTGGAGACCCGTGGCGTTTCCGCACAATTGCATGCAAAGTGTTGATGTACGCGGATTGCACACTGGTGGCAGCAAACAGGTGTCTTTGTGCTGCTTCGGCAACCTGGCGCTGGTGGAGCTGTCGAGTAGCGACTTCTTTCCAGAAAAAATAACTTGGCGACCAGGTGGCGTCCGTGACCGCTTTCTCTGCGATTACTCCGAGAACTTTGAATCGCCCAAGGCTGGAACTTTGGTCCCTGTAATTACTGCGGATAGATAGCGATAGAATGAACCTTGAGCAGTTTGCGCCGACGAAAGTCTTCTACTACTTGCCAAGCAAACGTCCAGCACATATATTCACAAGAATATTCAAGATTGACGTTTGCTGCACAACGCAAATACTCAAGTGTCCGTCAAGTATTCGCTGCACTTTTAGCACATGTGTGCCAAAATGTTTTCTATTATAGCGCGACGTTTACGAGGGAAGCCACAACGTCGTCCAAAGTTTCTTCGCTGTTCGCTTGCAACACGTCGTGAAACTCGTCCATCGCAGACTCACGTGACGGGAGATCTCTAAACTGCATCGGGACACGACGAGTCCACATTTCAACAACAGTTCCGGGCTCAGCAACGTCCGTTGAAGGTAGCAGCCTGCACCACCCCATTTCGTCCACTTTCATCCCGCTGAAGACACCGTCACCTTCGGATATGAACTTCCAGATGATGACAATTCGATCGTCCTCAACGAAGCGGCGGGCGATAAACTGCTGTTGCATCTGCCCAATTGTGCCCGTCTTCAGCACGCTCCTATCAACAAACCTCACCACAATGGTATTATTCGGGTCCTCCACGTTGAGATACCGCTCGAACGCCGGTCGATTGCAGTAACGCTGCTCGCCTAGTTCCCACAAGCAGCTGCCCGTTTCACGCAGAGAGAACGGCAGTACATGTACTATGTTTGACTGCGGGTAGAAGTATTCCACCACGTCATCAGTCCCGCTCTTGCGGGTAGCTTGCACCACTGGCTCCGTTTGATTCAGTGCTAACACCGCAAAAGCTCTAAACGCTTCATCCGTTCGCGAGAACTTTGTGTCGAGCTCTCGAATAAACCCGTCAAAGGGTCCATCTTGCAGTCGCTGCTTCTTACGACGACAACCTGCTTCCACGAAGTCAATGGAGTCCATTTGACGCAATGAACTGACCAAAAGCCCACGCATCATCTCGATGTACAGTTCTTGGCTGCGGACTGTACCGCGGAGCTCCTGCTGCTGAGCTTCAGCACGTTCTCGTTCTTTCTGCAGTCGGGTGGCCCGGTCTCTCCCCACGAAATACGACGGTTCTCGCCTCGCGTCGAGTCTTGCCCTCTCCATCCTGTCGGCTTGCTGCAACTGGATTAATTCGTGGGATAACTCAATCTCTTGGCGACGCAGTTCCTCGCGTTTCGCTTTCTGCTGCTGTCGATACGCCCGGCACTTATCTGCTCCACTGAGTTCGCGCTGGTTGGACGCTGCTTGCTCATTGATGCTGTTGGAGTCAGCGGTGGGCTCTCCCAGGAGAACTCGAGTCCGCGTAGCAGACGCCGCTCTCACCATTTGGTCTTTTTAACGGTAACCAGCTTCTGTCAGAGTGCGTTGGGAGCAGAGCCGCAGTGCTGCTAAAAAAAAGAGGCGATTCTCCGTGCGGCATGCAAACCGTGATCACGTGAGTTAATGGAGCGTCTTCCTCAGTCAAACCTCGCGTTATTGCTTTTCGTCTTCTTCTTATGAAGTAGTCTACACTTTGTTTATTTGGTAGTCAGCACTCGATTCCAGCCAGGACGTGGTCGAGCAACAACTGCTCGAGATACCTGCACATGTCCACTTTGTCAGCCTCAAGCGATTCATGCAGCAATTTGTGGAACCGGTCGATTGCTGGCGGGTGGGCGTGGGCCACATTGCAGTGCATCGGCACTTGCTGTACACAGACCTCCAGTATGACACCGGATGGAGTTGGTCGCACACACATCCAAGCGGTTTCCTCGGAGTGCAGTCCGCTAAACCCTCCCTCGCCCTCGGACGACATTTTCCACACCAGAACCAAGCGGTTCTCCTCCTTGTAGAAACGCGCGATGAATCTCTGCGGCAGCGCGCCAACGCTCGTGGACCTGAGCACGCGAGACTTGACGAAAACATCGTCGTCTGGTGCCATCTTGCCGCCCACAAAGGCGGGTTCTTGAACCTCATGAATTGCCGTCCACAGGGCTTGGCACGTTTGCTTGAAGCTGTAGGGCAGTGCCAGCTTGTTCACATACTCGAAGTACGCCACTTGGCCGTCGGCTTTCCGATTGTGTGTGGAGTTGACGGTCAGTTCAGGAAGAGACGTCATCCCACAAACGTCCAGGACGCTGTCCACACGTGCGTAGCAGCCTTCAAGCTGCTGCAAGTAGGTCGTGTACAGCGCATTCGTCATCGCGTGCAGTGTCGGGATCATGTAGTTGAAACTTGCATCGCTACCAGCTCCCGGTACAGCGTTGTCATTCCGCCGACCGCCGAGAACCTGGCGAAGCTGGTTGATGTACGCGGCTTGGTGGTTCACCGCAGCGATCAGCCTCTTGTGCTCCGCCTCAGAGTGCGATCGCTGCTCGCGTTGTCGAACGGCTTCGGAGACCCATTTGGTAGTAGCCAGCGCATCAGTCGACGACTTGACAGCCTTCTTGTTGGCCGCCTGCTTGCTCAACTGGAGCAGCTCCTTCGACAGCTCGTCCACTTGTTGCTGCAGCTCGTCCCGACCGTCTTTGAGTCGCTGGCGATATCGGCGCTGTCGGTTCTTCTCCTTCTCCCGCTTTTTGCGGTGCCGGTCGGTTTTGCTACCGTCGTCGCTGCTCCCGGTCGACGGGTTTGGAGACCGGACGTTTGGAGTGAAGAGCGACGCCGTGGGGACGTTCGTGTCTCCAGCCGAGAGCGGTCTCGGAGTTAGCGGGTCATTGAAATCGAGGAGTCCCACGATGTCGGCGAACAAGACCTCGTCGGTCGTTATCAAGTCCGTCATGTGAGCTCCTCGCGCTCGGCTTCAGTTGTGTGTGTGGGGGGGGGGGGGGGGGCCAGTGAGCTGATCGAGCCGGACTGGTCTTTGTTTGTCAAATCCCGCGTCTTATCCGTGAGAAAGCAGGTGTCATGTCCTGGTGATCGGCTGTCCAAATACAGCGGGTTCTCTATGGTGTAAAATATGCTCCGTGCATGCTTGTTCAGTGCAAAGTTATCGTTGGCGCGGGCGGCTTCGCGGGTCGGCGGTGCCGTACGTACAGTGCAGTGTCGTGACTGTGAGCACAACGTACGCACTGTATGAATAGGTGACATCTTTGGCGTTTTCGTCGGCTCGAGTGAATTACATAGTGAGGATACATATAGCGAAGGAGCGAAGTGAGGGAGGATCACTCAGGACGCGAGCTACTATGAGGTTTTATAACCTCACAGTTTATAAAGACTCAAGCATTACGATGCCGTGAGAGGGAGAGAGATAACGGTGTGGTAAAAAACGCTGGGCTCTGTCCCAACTTGAACATCGCAATTGAGCTCGAAGCAGAAACGTATCCAACGAAGCTTCTCCAGCTTCCGCTTGACGCTGTCATCGCTTATTATCTAAACCATGCCAGGGCACGAAAAGCTCTGGGTTTTTATGTACACTTAGTATTACAGACACCACCCTTTCGTTTTCCCTCCCTTCAAGTTTTTATTTCTTAGAGGTTTTTGGAATGCTTGTATTCTATTTGCTCAATCTGTTTCAAAATCGACGACGGATTTAGCGGGATATAAAAAATGTTGGTGGGGAAAACGAAGGGGTGGTGTCTGTATGTGTACAATCTCGCGGTTTCTGCCAGGGCCTCTTCGGTGGGTGGGTGGGTAATTGGCCTCCTAATTGCGTATTTTAACTTTCTTATATAGAAGTCTGGTATGCAGTAAGACGTGAGACAATGCCATTCGTCTGTCTGAGACTTGACGCTAATGCTACGGGTGACGTTGTTATAGTGAACTCTTTGATACAGGTTCTGGGGCTCGCTGCTCTTCCAGTCCCTTGGATGCCGTAGATTATCGTCTGGTTCGTTGCGGTCATCAGTTTGGCTGCCTTGAATGCAGATGGAGAAGATCTCTTTTGATTTCTTGTCGAGCAGTGTCACTGCGCCATTCACCATCGTCAGGCGCCTTTGTCGTGCTGGGTTCGCCTGCAAGTTGGCTTGAAGTTTCTTGCCCAGAGTTGCAATGTGCAGGTAAATTTTGTCTAGTGACGTCTTTGTCAGCAGTTCAGTGATTCCATGGTCTTCCCACAAGTATGGCATTTTTCATCGAGTAGCCGATGCTCATTGGACAAAATTTTACAGTGAAGGTGCAATGATTGGGCCAACTCATCTTGACTACCGGTAGGTCAACCTGCGTGGTGGCGGTTGAAATGTGCCACCCAACTTGATTGCATCTTCCTAGCAAGCAAACGCCAGTACCAAGGTGGTGAAGGCGATGTGTTAAGAGTAGTTTGAAACTACTACTTTCAGGTTATCTACCACATGGGTGGTTGGAGATCAGACTGCGGCTATTATTATATACTATTGACAAAGCTAAGAATATTAAACTGTGATTTTCACTGTAAGACCTGAACATTAATCGTTAATGTCGTAACTCATTGGGGCGAAGCCCCCCCTATAATCATGTGTGTCTTATTTATGTCTTCACTGACTCTTCTTAACAGTGGTATGCAAAAGGGGTAGGGTTTATATATATCATGGTGCTTCCTGGGAATGAGAGAGAGGAACAGTTTGTCTGTTAGCTATTACGCACAAGATGACTGGAATTTCCTAAGCCAGGATATAATCGCCGGTGTTTCTTTCGAACCCGGTGGCTGCTCGTGGCTGGTCACCTTTTGTGGTGATCCTCTGGGTTGTTGGATGAGGATCTCGATGCATGCTTGCAATCGGGCCCCTTGTATCCTGGTGTCTGGTCTTCGGTGCTCTCTCTTCACTGTTGGGCGTAAGTGTCTTAGAGCTGTTCTCCAGAATCGTTCCTTGCTTCCTACCAACGTAGTCTTCGCTTCCCTGAATACTGTGTCTAGTCGTTGCATCCACAGTGTTGTGATGCAGACCGTGCTCAGTATGTACCATATTCGGCTCCATTCTGTCACATAAGTGGCGGCGTCACTGTCGAATTTGTCTTCCATTCTCGTCAGTTGTGTTCTCGTCAAAGGCGGAGCCTGTCGACTTGCACAACTTGTGTGTAGCTGGTTGATGCCCTTGACTGGCCATTTCTCTCCTGTCCAATGTCCTATGAGCATTTGCCAGCACACTTGTGCACACGGGCATTCCCAGAAAATATGGGTCAGCGTCTCCTTGATTCCATTGCACCCTGCCAACTGAAGGCAAGATTGGTCCGTTGGTCTCCCCGTGTAATACAGATTGAGCTGTCCTGTTGCCATGCGATACCCCGTCCAAACTTGATAGTCGGTTGGAGCTTGGGCGTGATTCCATACCTGCCGCGGCGTTTGTCGTAATGCATCCTTTTGCCATGGACTCCTATCCGCGCGTAATCGAAGTTATACTAAGGAACTCACTGGATAGACGTCGTCCCGCCCCCTTTACCTCCATATCATCGGTCTTCATAATCCTCTCTACCGATTTGTTCACTGTGAATCACGATTGAGGACTGTTCCAAACGTAAACCGTCTCACGTGGGCACCACCACCCACCTTCATTCTACAACTTTGCGTCCGGAATCCACCCACTTCATGAGTTTTTTCGAGCACAGAGGGGAGGACATCGTGACGGTGGAAGAAGCGCTCGCCTTCATCGACTCGTTTGAGTCCATTCTGGGGAGCGACACCCTCAATGCGGACAGTTCGTCGTCCGATTCCGGTGCTATTCACCCCGCGGTTAAGCCGAAAGAAGCCCCGAAACGCAAGAGGAGGTCGAACCCGCCGGGCTACACGACGCGCGTGCAGCAGCAGAAGGAAGCGACGCTGCAGGGACTGCGGGACCAAGTTCACGGTCTTCAACAACAAGTCGAGCAGTTCAAGAGGCTGAGACCGAACACAGGTACAACACGAAGTGTCGACCCACAGATAGCAGAGCAGCAATCCAAGTGGGAGCTGCTAGTGGCCAAGGAGCACGAAGACCGACAACGGTCCGAGGAGACCAACCGCAAGCTCAAGACGATCCTGGCTCACCAAGTGGAAGTGGACAAGAATTTGCGTCGGACCCTGCAGAAGCGCTCGCTGCTGCATGGCATCGACTTTGTGTTTGGCAGCGAGCCGACATCGAGATACTCGTTCGTTGCGTTCGAGAACAGCACGTCCATCGTGGACCATCTCGAGCAGAAGGTGGCCGAGCTCTACCTGGACTTGGGGTCCGTGTTTCAAGCTGGGCCGCCATCTACGATCACCTGCAGCATGCAGATGAAGCACGTCAATGGTCTCAGCATGACAGCGGAAGCGCTGTCCATGACGCCAGCGCAGTGTCCGATGGAGATTGCAGCGGACATCTGCTGGAAAGACTTGCCACTTAAAATGTTGTCAATAAAGTTTGGCTGGATTCATGCTTGTAACTATTCAGACACACTAACTACCGGCGTTTTTCAAGGTTAGTTCATTGCTTAGCGTGAATAAATTCGTCTACAGATTTGGAGATAACCTCAGTCGAACATCGCTGGATGATTTCTTAGGGCTGAAGAATTGCTAACTGAGGGAATTCCTTCTTCAGCGTGATAGCTGGATGGCAAGCGCCACAACACAAAATACGTTTCTTGGTTTACGTACGCGGTATCCTACACGATGTCGGTGAGCCGTCGGGCTCGAGCTGCTCGCTATTTTACCTTCGGGTCCTGCCTGGTCTCTTCACCACCTCAATACCCAGCTACAGCTGAGGCGTTCCCAAAGAGTTGAGTCTCTTCGATTAGCTGGTCATGTAAGTGCTGCGTGTGTTCTCGCAGCTTCCAGTTCAAGTTCCTCAGCACGACGCTCTGAGCATACTCAACATTTCCCACTCGAGCAGACGCGATCCCTCCAGCCCCTCGATCCAAGTACATTTTCTCGCACACACGCACCACGGACGCATTCGGCTTCGTCTCGGAACGCGAAATGATGGTCCAGGTCTGGTCCTGGAACTGCAGCTCCTCGTTGTTGAGCATCATGAGGTCCGCCTTGATGATGACGGTGAGGTTCGGCTCCTCGTACTTGCGTAGGAATTGAACGCCCTTGACTTGCTTGACGTACGACGAGCTCTGCAGCGTCAAGATCCAGTTCTTCTCGTGCGAGTGGGGCGGGCTGCCCTTCATGCATCGTGCCCACTTCTCCGGGCATGGACGAGGGATGCTCGATCACTTACCTCGGCGCTGAGTTCTCGCCGAAGAATATCCTGGAGATTGCGAGTGAGTTCTATCTAGTTTGCGGCGATCTCCTTGAGCCTACGATTGGTACGCTCGGACCGGCGTCGCTTTTGATACTCTTCGAATGCCTTCGCTTCCCATTCCAGGCATGTTTCACGATGTCTATCGCTCTGCGTCCTGCAACTCGCGCGTCGAGTCGTTTTTCGGTGTCGATCCAGCCAGCCTTGCAGCTCCCGTGCTTCTGTTTGTAACCTCTGCAGCCCCGCCTTCTTGCGCTGTAGCAAGCTCGTGGCGTAGCCCCGTTGATACTTGCGTTTGCGCTTGGCTATCGATTTTGGCTTCGCTATTGTGTCCGCCCGCCTCGAAACTGCGCTGTACAGGGCTGCCAGCCGACTTTCACTGGCGGGCACCATCGGATTTGGATCGAGAGAGCTAACATTGCCGCAAGCATCGTCGTCAAACCGGTCAATAAAAGCAAGAATGTCCTCGGACCAGTCTGCGTCGTTCTCTTCTTGCTCCAGCAGATTCATTTCCAGCAACGGGAATGCCAAACTGTCGCTGTGTACGTACTGTACGCTTTTCTTCCATGCTCTCGCTGCCGCATCATCAATGGGATCACGCGGCACCTTTAGAACAACTTTTGAACGGGAAGTACACGCTGTACCAGCTTGGAAGTTGTACCAACCAGACTTTGACCCTGCGTTTTTTTTAGAGTTCCCTTTGTTGTGGCCGCGCAATCCATCGATCCCGTAAACTACACATCTGACGATGAAACGTGCGATTCGATCAACCAGGTGTCAAGAGGCCGGTATTACTTACTCTACACCTCGGTCGTCGTCTCTCCTTGACGGTTGAGATGATCTCAAGTAAACACGAGGAGCCCGCAAACATCTGACAAAACTTACGTGTGGTGGTGTCATTCCTGAATTTTAATCCCCGCAGCAACCATGAGCTTCTTACCGACCGACAATGACATTTTCATGACGTTAGACGAGGCCCTCGCGTTCCTCGATAAAGCCCAACCCGACAGCGGGAGGCTGGACGATGTCGACCCCAGAAGCAGTATTTCTGTCGCGTCCGAGGACTTGGACGAGCTGCTGTGCGCTGTTGTGCACCATTCTCCAGAGGAACCCCAAGACGAACACGTGAAGAAACAAGTGTCGAAGCCGGTGAAGAAGAAAAGACGCGTGCGCAGCCCCGCCAGCTCCTCCACCGTTCTGCAACGCCGGAAACGAGCGGAGATTGCATCTTTACGTGACCAAGTGGCCGAATTGAAGCGCTACCTCGACCAGTCCGCGCGCTCTGGTCCCATCTCGACAGCACTCAAGGTCAATGCGACTACGGTTGCTGATTTCCAACAGCAAATTAACACTCTCTCAAGGTGGCATCGTTCGGCACTGCGCCAATACGAGCAACGACAAGAAGCCGAGAAGGCGAATCGCCAGCTAAAAACCATTTTGGCGCAGCAGCGGAGAGCCTCCAACGCGTTGCGAAGAATTTGCTCAAACCTTCGCTCTAGAACGTACGTTCCGACTTTCTGCAATCTATTTTCCAGAAAAACAAACAAGTCAAGTGCTAACGTCGTTTCTCCGTGAATGTCTGCGCAGGATATGGATTTCGTACTGAGTAATGATGCCCCGCTGGTAGCAGATCGTCGATTGCTGACGAACGACACGTGTGCTCTAATGGCTCAGCTGGAAAGGTCTGTCGAACGTTTGTATTGGAATGGTGGCGCAGAGTTTCAGATCCCCACCGTGTGCAGCAGTCTCCAGACCAACTACAAAGAACAATGGCGCTCGAACGGTGTTGAGTTCACCACGAATACGCCAATGCAGTGCTCGATGAAACAGGCAAGCGATATCATCTGGCAGTATCTCGAGAGACTTCAGGTAACAGCGTTGTGGGCTTGTCAAACTGAAAACATCGATGGAAAAATGTACTAAAAGCCTTTCGTGTTGAACAGGTACGCGGACGTACGTCTGGTTCGCTACATACGACGACGACGCTGCCAATCAAAGACGGCAAGGAGGTGTTGCATTTCAAGAAGCTGCACGTCATCCGCAAGTTTCACGAAGCCGATCGCGTCATTTTAGTCTGCGCTGACATACTGCTGTTACCATCCAGAGGTCTCAAGTTTGTGTCCAAAGGGTACACTTCCATTACGAGGTCAACAGAGGACCCACTCAAAGCGTGTGTCGCACGCACCGTGCTCAAACTTCAGCTGGAAGCCGAAAGGGGCACGTCTGTGGTGTTTCATTATTCTGATCGCTGCTTCATCTTGTCCGATGACTCTGTCGGCCGGTCCAACTTGGCGATCCTAGGCTACTGTAAAGACGTCTCCCTACAGGTGGCGTATTCGCAGGAAGGCGAACTGGTCCATGGCAGGCACCGTGGACACGAAGTTGACGACGGCGTCGATCTTGGCCTTGACGTCGGGCATGATCTTGCTGATGAAATCCAGCGCCTTGAGGTTGTCCTCGAGCTGAGACGGACGGCTGGCTCCGACCATGACCGTGGACACGTTCTCGTTCGAGGCAGCCCAGGCGATGGACATCTGCGCGAGCGAGCAGCGCGATGGGCTTGAGCTGGTCGGCCATGGCCACGCGCTCCTCGAAGCCTTCCGTGAGCGGGCCGGCCTTGAACATTCCTTTCGTGAAACGCGAGCCCTCGGGCGTGCCGGCGCTGTACTTGCCCGTGAGCGTGCCGTACGCGAGCGGAGACCACGTCGTGAGCCCCAGCTTGTACTTGTTGTACAGATCCACGTACTCGCACTCGACCTTGTTGCGCACGAAGAGGTTGTACTGGGGCTGCTCGACGACGGGGCGGATGAGACCGAGGCGGTCGGCGATCTCGCACGCCTCGACGATGTCCTTGGCGAGCCACTCGCTCGTTCCCCAGTAGAGCGCCCAGCCCTGCTGGATGGCGTAGTTCGTGGCGCGCACAGTCTCCTCGAGGGGCGTGTGCGGGTCCTGGCGGTGACAGTACAGCACGTCCACGTACTCGAGCTGCAAGCGCGCGAGCGACGCCTTGGTGCCTTCCACGATGTGCTTGCGGCTCAGGCCCTGGTCGTTCGGGCCGCACTCCATGAATCCCTTGCACCCGTTGAAGAGTTTGGTGGTGATCACGAGGTCTTCGCGACACCAGACGCCGGCGGCGACGCCCTTCTGGATGGCGCTGCCCATTACCTCTTCGGCCTGGCCCATGCCGTACGACTCGGCGTTGTCGAAGAAGTTGACGCCGTGCTTGAAGGCAGTGGCCATCATGTCGTACCAGGCGTCGACGGTGTTCTTATCCTCGCGGCCCATCCATGAGCCGAGCGAGAGCTTCGACACGAGCAGGCCGGAGTTGCCCAGGAACCGGTAGGTCATCTTGGCGGTGGACGGAGTAGTCGACATGGTGATGAAAGGAGGTGCGGGGAGAGTGTTGCGGTGCACGAAGCAAGTTTGAGAATGAGCTTCAACGCAGCTCGACCGGCCGAAAGAGATAAGAGATGCCCCCGAAACGCAGGGGTGAATTGAGATACGTGCACCAGCTCATCAACACGAAGTTGATGGGGCAAGCGGGACACAGATGACTTTACCAGTTGCTTGTCAAGCTGGCAGGTCTGCTTGAGTTCTAAGTCAATGCTTACTTGACCTGGCCCCGTCATCTACTTGATCACGCGCTCCAATGTATGGCACAGGAGTCGATTCTAGGATGATGAAGCAACTTTTGTCGATCACGGACCCGTACAATAGTTTCCTCCTCAAGGGTGGTTGCTGTTGCCTATTCTCCCTCCGGGGCGAGGCTTACTCTCCAGGACAAACCCCATTATTTTAATAGTAGTGAAATACGTGCTGAGGCTGTTCGGCAGAGGATATTATTGCGTGTTGCCAGTTTTCATTGCCTTCGTATTTCCGGTCAATTATTGGGTATGACCCCGCCTGAAACAAACCAAACCAACATCCTGGTTCAAACTTCAAACCAAACCAAAATTACCGATGAACCAGGTTTGATCCCGTAACATGGTTTGGTTCGAAGTGGTTTGAAACGCCGTGTAGTTATGCTGGTTTAAACCAAAACGAAACCACATCGCTCTCCAATGATCAATAATAATCCGATTTCTGATTGTATACATCCATATCGAATGACGCCTCTACGAGTGAGGCTGTTCAGTGACAACCTGCAACCAGAGCGGTTTTTCTAACTTTGTGCAGGCTCTTATGAGAGCGGTCGTGCGTCAACAAAATACATTGCAGAGACTCCTGCTGGCACTCGCGGCCTGTCCAAGCTGTTGGGCGCTCAAGAACGAGCGACGAACGGAGCTAGTCACCGTGGCAGTGACTAAGGCGCACAATGTTGACGAAGGTACATGACCATTACCGACAGTTGTTGTTGAGGGTCAGGTGTCGCGTAAGTCATCTTCATCTAGGTCATCTTGAAGATGCAATTTGCCGTAGGCACGGCAACCAATGGTGGGGTGCCACGGACGCACGAGTCAGGAGTCATGGCTGCATGGAAGAGAGCAGCAGCTGCGACTCCGACCTAAAATTATCTGGATACTTAATACGGAATGGCAACCCAAAATAGTTTCTGGTACTTCTCTATTATAAAATTCCCCAAAATAATCTCCAAACTCGATAACCTGTTATGTCAGAATGACACTATCGAAACCCAGCCCAAAAGCGCGCGATTCCCTCCGAAACTAGATTCCACGTGTACCCGTATTGTAATGTTTGTTCTATGAATATAGAAAGGCCTTAATTCGAAACATCTGACAATAGATAACCGGTGACAACGAAAACATACATGTGAATGTTGCTTGAAGCGACGCTGATTCTGTTCAACTAACAAGCTACGATAGTTGGTCGTCCCTGTAGCTACCGGATTAGCGGCGACCCTAGCAGCAACGGCTCGCCCGAGTATGTGTCCGGGCCGACCGTGGCCTCGCAGTGGCCCGCGGACGTGAACCTGGACGTGTTCTGCCTCTCCGAGCCCTCCGAGGTGGACGAGCTCGTGCGCGGCGTCTCGGACATGGGCCGTGGAGAACCGCAAGGACAACACCATGGTGTACCTGCACACGAAGAACAGTGAGTTCCCCGAGTAGTCGGACACCAACCGCGAGCAACTCGAGATGGACTGTCCGCTGCTCTACAACGGGACCATCGGCCGGGGCGACGGCATGCTCTGCTGCTCCGAGTCCAGTACACGGGGCTCTCCACACAGGTCCTCATGATCCCCAAAATGAAAACCTGCGCAACATCTTCTGCCAGTTCACGTGCAACCCGAACAACAGCATGTTCGCATCATGTCGGGCGACAACGAGCACGAAGACCTTTCCCGCGGTGGAGGAGGCCGCGTACTACGTGGACAAGTACTGGATCCGCGACATCTACGACTTCTGCGAGGGCAACAGCTCCTTCTCGCTCCTGTGTAACCCGAACCATGATTGCACCGACGGCTACGGCCTCATGGCGTACATGGGCAAGTACACGTACAACAGCATCGCGTCTCCCGAGGAGATCAATGTGCCGACCATGGACGAGTTCTCGGACGACCTCCAGATGACGGAGTTCTGCCTCTGCGACTACGCCAACTAGATCAACTGCATCTCGCCCACCAACAACAATATGGCGTCCTGCGTTGGCGTCTGCGGTTCCCTGGTCGCCGTGAGCCCCGACAATACCCGAACGAACACTACGGCGACATCTTCAACCCGTTCTACCACTCGGAGCAGGTCATTCTGGTGCCCAAGGACGGCGGCAACATTTACCGATTCTCGATTCTGAAGGAGGCCATTCGCGTCCAGAACGTAGCGGCTGACGTGGTCTACACTTCGGGCGACGAGACCATCGCTCTCGACGAAATTTGCTGGAAGTCCACGGGCACGGGCTGCACTGTCAACTCCATCACGCAGTACTTCCAGAACAACATGGGGCACTTCGAGTTCTACGAGAAGTACGGCTTTGAGCTGGGGCACTTCAGCAACTGCCTGTACTGGCCGACGACGTCGGATGTGGCGCTTTGCACTGAGCTCAAGAACGCTCTGGATGATGGCGACTCACTTCCTTCGAGTATGAGCGACTGCCCGTGCTTGTCAGCTTTCGGGTCGCCGATGAACCTGTACAACACGTACCTTGGTGGCTTCCTCGATGGTGCTGAGAGCAACTACACGCTGTTCGTGGACTCGGTGGCGTTCGTTTCTTCGTACCTGAACTACAACTACACCGACGACGACAAGAACGAGCCGGCGATTAAGTGGGAACGTGAGTACATCAAAACGATAAAGAAGGAGGTTGCGTCCAACACGGTGTTTGATGTCTACGTCTATGCTGAGATTTCAGTTCAGGATAAAGTGGACGTGGAATCGAGCAACGGTATGGGTCCTGTGGCACTGAGTTACTGCCTGATGCTGATCTACATTTTGCTGTGTATCAATCGTTTTAAGTTTAGCAGCGAGTTCTTCATCTCGTCCAAGATTGTGGCTGGTTTCTGCGGTATTATCAGTATTGCAGGCGGTGTGGCGTCAACTGTCGGCTTGTAATCTTACATGTGGTTCGGAGTCAAATTTCTTGCCACTAGCCATCGGCGTTGACAATTTTGCTGATCCACGGTATGACCGAGAAGGACAACCAACTCGCGATCAACTGAGCCTCTTGATTGGTCTCGAGCACAACCCCAACGCCATCGAAGAGATCACAACCATCATCAGAGTTTGGCGCAGTATCTGCATGGCGGCTTTCGGTTCCATCTCAAAGATGCCCGCTACAAGAGCACGGCGTGGATGCT
This sequence comes from Phytophthora pluvialis, assembly GCA_001314425.1. Taxonomy (NCBI): domain Eukaryota; phylum Oomycota; class Peronosporomycetes; order Peronosporales; family Peronosporaceae; genus Phytophthora; species Phytophthora pluvialis. Next base: position 30,750 of record LGTU01000331.1, on the reverse strand, counting down.
GGATAACGACGGCGTGGAGGTGCTGGGCCTTGACTTCAGCGTGATGGAGCGCGTGGTCAATCTCATTCCCAACGGACGCAACATCGAAGTGACGGACGCAACTATGAACGAGTACCTCGAGCGCAAGTTCGACCACCTGCTGCTGCGCAGTGTGACCGACCAGCTCTATGTGTTCCGCAAGGGCTTCTACGAGGTCATCCAGAAGCAGTTGCTGATGCTGCTCGATTACGAATAGCTGGAGTGACTCCAGCTCAGCTGGACTACCTCGGGTCCCCGTCGATAGACGTGGACGACTGGGAGAAGAACACGTCAGTCAGTGACCGAGCTTGTCAAAGGAAAATCATTTGGTCAAGTTTAAATTCCCATTTCTGCCGATGCTGATCCCGCGTGCGGGACTGTGGCTTCATGTCCGTGCGCTTCACTACTCAACTTCATGAGGCGACGCACACTTCCCGGCTATCTCGGGCAAAGGTTTCATGCGCTGGAAGTAGCCAATACTACTTCCTACCTTTGGGGCCGCCTCATCAAGTCTCCGACTTCCTGAGGCATCTCGGTTCCTAACCAGCGAATGAATTACTCTTTGTCCCATGAAGAAGATCCGTAAGCAGAATGGAAAACGTATTGACTTTATTGTTTCAGATGATCATTACCTCGAATTCTTTTTTTGATAAATGGGCCTGTGAAAATCCAGAGCTTCCCCGTGTGGAGCACGGCATTAGTCTATGTCTCGCGTCATCACTGATTGCAGCTGAATGCATTGATCTTAGCAAGCTATACGTGCTAGAACCATGCGCAAAACAAGCAAATCGCCTCAATGGCGGCGGCACCTGATGCGATCTCACTTTCGGTGTCATCGTACTCCGTCCTTCCAGCCGCTGTATAAAGACTTCATGCTCATGGCGAGTCTCGCGCCCCGCAGACATTCTCGACCTCTTGCCCCCTTCTGCCAACGGCTTGAGAGTTTCTTCACCACGAATATAACAGTCTGGTGGGAAACCAGTATTCAGTCTTGAAACATCCTTTTCGCGATCGGGTGTTCAAGCTGCAGGATCTGACGGAATTTCTCTCGCGTCCTGTCATTGGAGCTCTATTGTACCTATCGGTGATTAGCAGACCGAATATAACCACTGCTGTGCGGATCCTCGTTCAATAAATCGAGCGTCCAACCCACAACGTGAAGAATGGCGTCGATCGCGTGTTTCGCTAAACGGTACTCGCGACTTTGGACTGACGGTCAAAAATGGTATTGGCGAGGGTCTGGTGGTGTACTGCGACGCTGTATTCGCAGTGGAGAGCGACTCGAAGTCTGCGACGGGCTATTCTATTTACTGCGATGGCTGCCTTGTCGAATGGGGATCGAAGAAGCAGTCCATTGGGACTTTATCGTCGACTGAATCGGAGTACATCGCTATGAGCAGGAGTTCAAGAGTGTGTCGGGCTCAACATGGTATTGAAGGACCTGGGTCAAGTCGTGGACGAGATTCTCGTGATAGAAGACAATCAAGATGCACAACACCTGGCTGAGAGCCGTGATGCAACGCTCGCGTCACATCAACACCAAGTATCACTGGCTTCGTGAGAAAGTGGCACTGGGGATATTCGGGTCCAGTACTGGCCGACTGGTGAAATGGTCGCTGACCACTTTACCAAGCCACTTGGAACGGTCAAGTTTGTGTGTTTCCGTGACGAGCTCGGTGTTCGTCAAGTGAGTGTTGGGCGCTCAAGAACGAGCCACGAACGGAGCTGGTCACCGTGGCAATGACTAAGGCGCACAATTCGGACTAGGCCCACTTCGTCCGGACAGCCAGCATAGGAGCCGGTCCGTGGCACTTATCTTAGTCTCAGTATGGAGTCGCCACACTCCCCGTTGTCCATACATATCGCGGAGTCCGGACTCCACAGTTGGGCTTGGTCCTTCACGACGACCACCAGTGACTTGTCACGGAACTAGCGAAGCTTCCTGACCAATCATCGACAAAAGTGGACATTGGGACAGGGCGCTGTGTGATTTCAGATCCAGTCGCCACACATCAGCACTCTCGTCTACCACGAATCTCGGGGTCTTTATCTTGCGATTCTTGACCTCCTTAAGAGCTACATCATGCTTCTTGTGGTTATGAATCACGACCGACTTCGCATTTGACGCATGCACTGTCTTTCAAAGACACTGCTGCCAAGGTTTAGTACTAGTCAAATATGCGTGTATGTTTAGCGACGATACTTAACGGGTGCATCCAACCCATGAATCACAGTCCAAACGAGGCCTCAGGGATTCTCAGGAGCGTGATGGACTATCAAAGTTGAAATGTTGCACGCTGGCTTGGATTCATCAGCCATTTCAACCTGAGTAAGGCCGATCACAGATGCTTGGCTTGATGCTGAGATGCCTGAATGCCAGCTAGGGGATAGTTCTCGGAGGAAAAGTCTTGAAGAATGAAAAATGTGTTAACACACGTGCTGCTGCAAAACCTGAGTAGGTACGGAGTCAGTAGTTGTACAATTTCGAGTTTGGGTGTACTAACTATACCTTTTTTAGATAGGTCCGCCGTGGGTATACAACTCTTTACTGCAGAAGTGACACATGTGCCGCCTGCAAATTGAACAGAGAGACGTCGCGGTTGAGTCTTTATAGCAGCAACCGACCATAACTCAAGTACCGTAGTGGGCTTGGAGCGGGAAATCAAAGACTGGGAAAGAAGGGGGGGAAGCACCGGCGAACTTCACTATTTGAGCAGATCAAAAGGCCGCACAATTAGGGGCGAAGGCGGGTGAACACATTTTGTCGTCCAGGGTATATAGCGCGAGTGCACCCCGAAAAGCCAGTCAGAAAGGAGACCGGCCTAATGGTCCGGAATAAGAAAAGCCCGTTCCGCCTGGATGATTGCTTCGTATGGGAAGTCCCGACCCGATTTTGAGCAATACTCAGGACCCCCTCCCAGCCTCAGGACCAACGCACCGCCAACAACTCGGCGAGCTTTCCGGTTGTGCTGGAGTCGATACAGTGAAACCGGGCAAGGCTCCAGAGCTGATATGTGTGACCAGATACCCACAACAGTTTCATTTCTAGCACAATCTTCGGTGAGGTATTTGGCGTGCACTTTAGACGTTTCTGCAGGTCTACACAAACCACACAACATAATTAATAACATCTTGTGACTTCGCATCAACCTTCCACGTTGGAGACAACTCGCGGATCAGCGATAGCTTCGGGCGGCCGTAGTGCATTTAGTCGTAGAAGACGTTGGTATTGGCAAAAGGCGTTCCTGCGATACCAGTTCACATTCAGGTAGATCCTGTGGCGTTACTTTGGGTGAAGTAGGGTCGCGTGTTGTAGTCACAAGAACGGGCATAGCTGGTTTTACCTTGCTGTGGCCGCTGCGGGCTGAGGTCGAGGACCGTCCAGGCTGTGATTGTCTGCGTGTTAAAGTGAACGCCCCCCCCCCCCCTCCCCCAATATTGTCCCCAATCAATATCGTGAGTACATGCTTAACTATTTAGATGACGCGTCGAGAGAACGATGGCGTGTGTTGAAACAGTAGAACCTGGTTAACTGAAGTCTAACCCAGCGCCTCAGAAACTGCTACCAGCTAGTCGTTGGGTATCTTTCGAAGGGGTCCTTATGTTATTAGTGGTCCTGGATGCTTCTTTCGTATTGTTCCCCTGCAATCATGCGACTGGTCAGCTTCTTCATTGCGTACAGAGCGTGCTTTCGAAGGTAAATTAGGTACATTAAAAGTGGGTTTTGGGTCGTGCCAACTAGCTATAAGAGTGTCGCGATACCACGGCACGAATAGTTGCTTACCTCGAGGACCCATTGTGGTGGCAGTAGCACGTAGAAGGTGGGGGATCATTGAAATTGAAAGCACCATGCGTGTGTCTTTCTAACGTTCCCTATCCAATGGCTGGTTCGCAGATTAAGTTTGTCACCGAATGAACTTTACGTCGATCGCGATAAGACTACGATGACACTAAGTGCAGCGGGGCTGCGTAGGGTAGTGCGTCAGAGGAAGACGTATGACTCTCCGAGTCTTAGCTNTGTTAATAGAAGTGGTACCAAGTATCCCTTCCGTCAAGGTGGCACGTAGTGTGGCTACACTTCGTGCGACCTTCGTGTAACCCCGTTACACTAAGCATTTCGCGCAATGCCAGGCAAGCAACAGCAAGTGACTCCTACTCGCATGAGTAAGTGGAGTGCAATACTAACGAGACGACAACAAGCACTGGATGGTCAGGCCGATATGTCACATCAACCGAAGGTTTGTCCGAGTTTGGAAAAGAATATATCTTGATAAAACAACGAGAGCTATTAGAGACGATTCAGAAACAAGAGAATTAGTCGTACATCCAGGTTCGGTTTGAAATATGCTCAACTAAATATGGCTTTGGCCGAAAGTGCTATGTTGAATACAAACCCTGGTGATACTTAATAGTGACAGACTCGGGAAACTAGTCGCTACCTTCAAGGCATTGACATTGATTGTTTTCGCGAGCGTAACCATGATCGGCTGCGTATGTATATACTGATCTAGGCGCCCGTCTGTCAGTTGGTTTGTCGTTTTCGATAATGGTGTTTTGTGGTACTTCATTTTTATTTAGTTTAGCAAAGGTCCTTATCCTTGCCGGCCGACCAACAATATCAAAACGGGTATGTAGTACGCCGAACGCCCTTTCCATAAATTCGACTACGGATTCCTGCGCAGATGAATTTTCTTGTGTATCTCATTCACAGATATTGTTTTCACGAAACATTTCCATTCTGGGTAGGTGCCATCGGCGAGATAATAAAAAAAGGCGTAAGTATGTCCATTAAGGACGTACAAAAACGGAGGTACATCATCGCCAACATACCTCGCTCAAGCGGTGACTCGTTAAAAATATTCAAAGCATTGTTACTGCCAGGCATGCCAATAAATGTGTGCCAAATTCTTAGATCTTCAGTTGTCACCGATTCAAGCACTACAGTGCCGAGACTCCTTGAATCGCTCCACTCCACGCGCTAGGACAGTTCTCCCAACTCCATGTCATGCTACTATTGGATCAGATCATCCCCGGAAATCCTCGAGCTGTGTTGACCTGCAGAATCTTAGCCAAGTATTGCTCGGTATCCAGGCGAAGATATTGAGATCCATATAAATGAATTACAGACGAAACAAATTTATCCAGCGACTCGAGCACTATGCTCTTGCCAATGGAAATTGAGTCTTCAAGAGAATCCGCCGAATGCAAGCATTCGAATCGACGGCAGCCACCTAAATTGCAGGATGCGGACCATATTTGTATGTGCAGTCTTTACGTTAGGTGGAGTAGTCGTCATTGTGCCCTAGCGATTCCAATAGGCTAAGAAACAGGTCTTGTCATCCGAAAGCGACGGCGAAACTATTCCTCCGTGTAAATGGGTCGCTCGTTCAAATACTTCTTACGGAAGCACGTGCAAGCGCGAATATAGCCGTGACCCAGGTTGGCGGTCCTACGAGGCCGCAATCATCCGTGCTCCTTCCTCTTTCGTGGCCTACATCGACGCAGAAAGCAACACGTTATGACAACAGAAGACAGCATATTGGTGCTTGTAGGACTCACTTCGAATTAGTATGTGCTATATTAAGCAGCACAAACTTACCGTATATTCTTAAATACATCTGGGCCGTTGGAGATACCCTCGCCAGTGCACAGAAAACTGCCTAGTCACTGTGTGTTTTACTGGGACAGCAGCGACAGCCCAAATCAAGGTAATTCGATGATCCCGGTAACTGAAGCCGGAAACTGAATCCGGGTCGTGTCTCACCTTGCAATGGTCACTGGCAAGCGTTCCTTTCAACTTCAATGAATTTCTTTGACCTACAGCGTTAACACCGATTTTTACATACGAACCCTTTCGTGACCTGGCCCGGAGGCGCAAACCTCCGCTCCAGTCGCGTTGCCACGCCACCAGCAGCAAATGCCCGCGGATGTACGCACTAATTAGTCATCTATACGTACGCGGACATCAACATTGTACTTACAACATAATGCACTCCAGGTCAGGAGGCCTCGAACGGCGAATCCAAGCCGCCGCAGCAAGCAGAGACGCTTTTGTCGCCACCCCTCGTCCCGTGACCGCTCGGTACGCCACCCTTCCAGACGGAGTCGGTCGCGCTATTGTCGCGCGTGGTCCGCCGCCACAGGAAAAATTGCTTCGACATGCGGCCGCCCAGGGTGAATTAGGTAAACGCCGCAGCCTTTGCGGCGCAGGCCATCCTAATCCAGAACATGGCGGTACTCTCCGGCCGCGTCGACCCGGCATCGTTCGCAGCGCTGCAGAGCTCGCTGATGCCCACTGGGGTGAGACCGTTTTCGTTTTGCTTTCAACTTTTTATTGGCGGCGTGTGTAATATTTTCTTCAATTGTCTGTCGTACCATCTCAACGAGGAGCAGGTGAAGGGGTTGATACAAGCGCTCGAACCACTTGCGGTCATTCCACCTTGTCAAGGAGCTTATCTCCAACCTGTCGAAGGGCTACATGTTCTGCGCGTACATGCGACTAATTGACGTAATTGACCACGCGTCTTAACACCCAACTAAGCTTCGTCTGTGCCCTTTCGTCGCGATACCTTCTTTTTTAGGCCACATCCAGCTCCGGACACACAATCCCACGCACATAGTCAATACAAGTTTTAATATGTTGACAGGATAGATGACATTGCGAGGACTTTGCCTCTGCAAGAAAAAGCTCATAATCAAAGTATGTCAATCAACAGCCGATGCTATGGTCAAACAATTTGAGATGAGTGACATTAGCCGACTCGACCTGGCCTCGTACAACTGAACTGTCAGTTTGGTTCTCCGATGAATTTAGAGATCGGGTATGTTGCTTCGCTTGCGTCCCGTAACATGGTGTGTCTCCTGTATTCTGTTCCTCACAGCTACGTTGGCGCAGCCCTTTGCTCGAGGCGCTATGGGACAAAAGGACTGCTGCACACGGCAGGCGGAGACAGAAAAAGGTGGCTAGTCAAAAGAAGGAGATGGTGCGAACGACATTCTCCGGGAAATCCTCAACGCTGTCAGAGATGAAAACGTTGGTGCAAGTACGTGAGAATGCGGCGTCTGGTACGGGAAAAATGACATATTCCCTTGAACGTTCAGCGCTAAATAGTGAATCCTATATTTCTCAGAGGCCCATCCCTGCTCGTGCAAGTGATGCCGATACGAGTACTGTATTTGCAATTACTGATCGTGTTCACGATGGATTTATGTATCGATATCGGGTAAAATGGAGAGACAGAGCAGACGGCTATCGTTGGCCTGATACGTATGAACCTGGGTGGACTCGAAAAGACGGCTTTGGGGGCCAACATGACATTGTGGATATATGGAAAGCGTCTACAGTGGACTCGTTTTACGCGTTCTGCTCTCTGTCTGTGTATTCTAACAAGATAGGAGTTTGGCCTCGAGGTCAGTGTGCCTTTTACGCTATTCGAGTAGCAGCTGAGTTGGTTGGAAACTCTGAGTGGTGTACTGATGGCACAGTAGCGCCATTCTGTCGAGATTGCGCTGCACGTGGTCGTCCAGTTTCGTCAAATGGTGTTTCATACGGCGAATTTCGTTTGTTTATCAAGTTTTTGTAACACACGAAGTAAAACTTATAAGCAGATATGCATGAGTGTTCTGGACAAGAACTTAATTGAAGGGGTATGTGGTGAGCTAGCTATTTCTCGCATGTATAAACTGAGGTTGAGCCCGGGCGTCGACATATGTGCCTCATTCAATTCGATGCGAGTTTTGCACTGTTTCGTAATTAACGTGGTGGAAGGTAAGTGGCGTTTTTACGACTACAGACATTTTTGTGTTGCTCGTGCGGAATTCGACATGGAATGGCTTTACAGGATCAAGTTTGTTCAGCGCGTGAAGTTATACCAGACGTAATCAATTGCGATACTCGCCTTTGTTTAAGGCTGGCGATACTGCCCATGTTTTCTAAATGGGTTTGGTTTGATGGACACTTGATTTAATTATGTTTTAATAATCGCACTTTATCGAAGTGTTAAGGTAAAAAGTGAGGACGGATGGGCTTCAACATACGGCCATGCTACGCGCTCCGCGCGGTCCCAAAAAACCCTGGCGGCTCCTTGTTCTCGCTGGTGACAGAACACTAAACCCGCTACGGTTCGCAAGCTTCGCCTCCGCTTGGTAAAACGGCATTGCTTGGTCCTGGGTTTAACACCGCATGCTCCGCACACAGATGTTAAACCGCCGGCATTGGACAGGTTTGGACCCCACCATGATTTCACCCCCTCCGTCAAAAACATGGTCAGCAAGTCTTCCGTTTGTTTCATGTTAACATGTTCTGTTCGATTATAGTTGATGTTTGATCAGAAATTCCTGGAGGCCAATGAGCTCAATTGCCGGTGATATGGAAACGAAACTGGAAACCTCAGAATTTAATCGTTCAGTGTTGTGATGCAGTTATTTGGCGTATTTGCGGAGAATGGAACTTTAATCACTCAAGACAAGCCGTATTATCTAATACATCTATGGACAGAACCTTCATGATAGCCTGTCACCTGTACAAGTGTAATTGTGCATTTATATGGAGTGTTTTTAAAAGACCGAATTATGCCGGGCTTCTTATGCAGGCCTACTTACGCCGGGCTATTTACGCCTGGTTATTTGAGCTAGCATCAATTTAAGTTGGCTCGAGGAAGCACTGTAGATTTTTCCTCTATCCCCAGTATTTATCGTCGTTGCTTCACGGCTTAGATGAGGTGTATGAAGCTATTTGGTTGTATGCTGAACAAAGCGGGAACGCGTACGCAATGGACTATGCTGCAGAACGGAAGAAGCTTCGTTCGAGCGAACGTACGGATCGTGACAGAAGGTAGCTAATTGGAAAGGGTGGATTACGCCTTCGAAAGACGTGGCTCGATCTACCTGACGAGGCCCGGCGAAAGTTAATGGCGGCGACACCTGATTTGGCTTTCAAGGCAAATGCGACTGGTATTCCAGATGGACGAGCAGAGAGACAGGATGATAGTGACCCCCGTCGAGTCTCAGACACGCAGCCAAGCCCAGATTGTGATGAATTTCGTGCAACGGTTGGAAGGGATCCGCTACCCAGTGTGAACATGGCAACCAACCAAAGCAGAGCAAAAGCAACGGGTTGTCCCAGTTGAAGCACATAATACCGACACAACTACCGTCCAACATAAGGAGCTACATGATGCAAATCAAGATCCCATTCGACCATCGTGAAAGAACGAGCGATCGCTCGAATTGCCTACGATTCCGGTTACATGGCGGGCGTACTAAAAGCATATATACCAAGTGGGGATAGCTATATCCTACTTTCAAGGCTCAGTGACAATGCAAACACACCCAACGCAGTATTTGTAGTCGCGGACCGCATGATATAATTGTTTGTCTCGTTCAGAGGAATGGCATATTAGATCCGTATCCGGACAATACAGATGATGCGGCTTCAAAACAATTTGCCGAGGCCAGAATTGACACGGCAGAGGCGAAATACAGAGAAGCTCTGACTAAGCTGTACGCGGTGTTGGACAAGGATGAAAACCCAGATTCACCTCTGGTAGGCGGTCATGTTAAACACTTTGGGAAACTCGCAGGGTTGCCCATCTTTAAAAGATCTAAATATTAAAAAAAAATTATTGAAAGCTTACAGCCAAAGTAGAATTTCAACCGCCTAAGTACTGTCACTTGAGTTTGGCTATACGCCGTTCTGACTTTGGTCAACATCGTCTATTGCTGCACCCATATTGTCAAGTACATCAATGCAGGATTGACTGGGGTCTTGGCGTATTACCCGCCGAAGACTAGCGCGAATGTTCTGTTGCGCTTCTGCCGAGCACTTCTCGTGCAGATTGAGCGTCGTCTACGTTCTACTCGGCAAAGGCGTCTTCGCGTAACAAGAAACCACGTCCACAATACGGAACCACCAACGAGGCGATCTCGTCGTTTGCGTCGCATAGCCGAAGCTCTCAGCGGTATTATGATTTTTACCTGCTTTACCATATCCCGAAACCTTTATTGACGCTACTTGTTTGTTGTGGCAGTACCGACGGTGACCGATACGCCCTCACGAGCTTCTGAGATGCCTCAAGTCAACGACGCGTCAATAAGCCAATCCAGTGTTGCTGTGGCCACTAGAAACCACACATTGGGGCTGTTGCTTAACCCTACTTGCACTGAATGTTAAATTCATCTTCATGTGGAACCTATATCGGAGATTGAGCGAGCAGAGGTTGCCTTCAACGAAGATTACAAATTCGAATTTGGTGAAGATGGTGGCTCTAATCAAGGTACTCAGGACGAACCTGGAGATAACGAGCACGCAGGTGATATTGTGACCACTATAGGTGATGCAGATGGATCTAATCGCGAAAGCCCGGTAATGGACGCCGTACCGGCCGTACAACCCACTGGATTGCAGGCTACAAATATACAAGGTCGAACAAGACATGGGTAAGTTTTCATACCGATGCAGTGCCTACTCAAACAAAGCCTGTCCTGGCAAGTGCGAGTTTAGTTTGAGCCTGGAGTGTTTGTCCCACACACCTGTGGTCTCTCGGCTATTCGGTCAGATATTGTGCCTCAAAGCACAAGTGCCACCACAAACGTGACTGATGCTATGAAAAGAGAGGTGAGTCGTTTGGCTGTGACCACATCAGCTAGTCGGACTCATATTTGGGTTATGGTAGGATCAATATTTTACGGAAATCCAGATCGGAATCGATCATTTGTTGGCTTGTCAAGAGAAAAGGTTCTACAGTCGGTGGATCGAACGTGGGCCGAGGCTTTTGGTGGATCCGTATACGCCAGATTAAATCATCTCACTGGTCTCAAGTTCTTAACGACAGTGGGGCGCCTATTTCCTGCTGTTCCATCATTCGTTTTACGATCGTGCCCCGAATAAGCGGGAACGCTTACTGGGTTGGGGGCATCCCTAACTACTGAACACGCTCAAGCATAAACGAACATCACTGTTTGTTGATGGAACATTTCGTTGTGTCCCGCCAAAGATCGAGCAATAAGTGGTTTTAAAGCTTACGATAGATATCCAAAAGGATATTATCCATGTTCTCTGCACCTCTAAAAATACGAGATGTCTTTTAACGCAATGCAGATGTTGTTAGATGCGACCGACTACGCCATCGACCCTGAGTTTGTGTACTACAACTTTGGGTCCGGGATGATTCGAGCTATTCAATATCACTACGCAAATGCGACATCTATCGGATGTCTTTTTCATTTCAAACAAGCTTGCCGGAGAAAATGAAGAAGTACGGTATTCCGGATGCGGAATGCAAATCGCTATGAAAACGGGGGTTCTGGATGTGCTGACTGTCATTCCACAGTCCAAAGTGAAGAAAAAAACAAGGCGTTATGTGGCTGAAACAAAAATTGAGTCGAGTTGCGAATTTGGAGTGTCGGAGTTGAAATGGGCCAAGTTTTGGAATTTCAACGTACCTGGATTGCACACTTTCCTCCCAAAGTGTGGAATCTTGAGCCTTTTAGAAGAGCTGTGGTGAGCCGAACAAACTATCCCTTAGAAAGGTTCGAAGAGAGTTGAACAGCGGCTGTAAGGGATCACATCCAAATTTGCCAGACTTCGTAGCAGGAATTGAAAATTTGGTGCGGAAGTACGCGAACTTCAAAACTGATGTGGAATTTAGTAGAGCGTCGGGGCCAAAGCGACCTCCTATCCCCCTGCCAAAGCAGTCGTCCTACCAGATGATGAATCGGTTTCAAGTGAGGAAGAGTCCAAGGTGAATGATACGGACGATTCAAGTTAATTGCTGCACAAGGGTCCAAACCACTTGAGCTTCACCCCGGTTAGTTACGTCAATTCCGGCTTAGTTATGCCAGCGCACTTATGCCATTAGCTTTGGTTTCGTAACGACCAAAGATAGGGTAGATGTCAGAGAAGTTACGCCATTGTACTTCTATTGAGCCACTTGCCATATGGTATTTACTCGCAGTGTGACCTGTTGCTGGCTGTGACTTATTTCGGACGCTATCTTCGTCGCGTCTTCGAGGTGGTTTTGGGTTCATTTACCTAGTTTTGTCTATTGTACTGGCGAGATGAACGGATACACCAAAATATTATTTTTGCGATATTTTTGCCAATGCTGGGCATAGAGGTGCATGGAGACCATGAGAATGAAGATAACCCCGTGTAGAATGTATCGACGGCGGTTCCAACTGCGGCTTATCAAGTTCTACTTGCCTTGTAAGTGCGCCAAGCGCTGTAGGAAACACGGGATATGCACGTGTTGGTATCTAGTTTTGCAGATATCTTTACAACTACAACTGCGATTTTTGAAAGTTCAGTGCGAGGATGAAGGCATTGTTTTTGTTGTAGCAGTTGTCTGAATTTGAGCTCATTATAGCGGGTATTGGGGCGACTCCAAATGTTTGATCTTGCCAAGTTCGACCAGGAATCGACATCTTATCGATCGAGTTTGGCTCATGGCCGATACACACACATGAAAGGGTGCGGATTTAGTTCGAGTAAGGCTTGGGCGGAATGCAAGTAAGCTTGCTAAACGGCGGAAATCCGAGTAAGATTTGACTGGGGAGGTGATGCAGAAGTATATGACGATGATGCCCGAGTAAACTGCTTAGTGAGCAATTCGCAGACCCTCCATTCGGGAACGCTGGTGATGTCGAGGCCGAGCTGGGAGTCAATAGCTCGGCCTCGATATCACCGGCGTTCCCAAATGGAGGGTCAGATAGTGCTGCGCTAGCTCTCCAGACGACTCGGTCATCGGAAAGCTTAGCCTCAAAAGTTTTCTTACGTGGTGTTTAAAAATATAGTTGGTAAGAAAACGCAAAGCGGCGGCGGCTGCGTGACACGGTGGTCGCCTCGTAGCGTGACTCATCTAGGGATTTGTGAGCGGGCACTTGAGCGCATCAGCTGATTGTGCACGAGCGACATTCGTAACTAGCCGAACTCGCAACTGACATTACATAGGCCCACCTCTCTAAATAGATAAACCAATATTACATACAAGACAACAGGCTCCGTTTTACGATACCGAGTTAGAGCCAAAAGCGCGGCAGACCCCATCAAGTGCAGCAGCACCTCGAGCAAGAGGTGCAACAGCATCNTTGGGCGGCACACTACTCTTAGAGCCGCTCACCAGAGGAGAAAATCTATATTATCGTTTTCTGGGGGAACCATTTACTCCAGCATCCTCCCCGATGGGCCTTATTAGCTGTCTTGACATCCGACAAGTCAAATCTTACTCGGATGTCCACCGTTTAACAAGCTTATTCGCATTCTGCCCAAACATTACTCGAAATAATGTTTTCCCATATGAAATCGAGTATATGTTTTTTGAGTAGGGCAAACTCGTGCATAGCCCCGATTGGTTTTGGAGTTTTGCTAACAGAGTTTTCGTATAAGTTTAACTATAGCACCAAAGCATACCAAGAGCTGTGTTTCCATGCACTTAAACGAGGAAAACATTGTTTTCCAATGGTGCATTGTTTGCAGAAACCAGATTTCTACATTAAAAAAAGATCAATGTGAGAGTCACACTATGAGTTGTTGAATTCGTACTTAATTGAATATAGTCGTCACCGTTTCATGTTGTGTATCTACGACAAAGGCACAATCTCACACAATGATAATAAAATACCAGATAGATTCCAAAAACTACATCGTTTATAGACATTATGATAGCCGCTTGTAGACATTCTGAAAGCTTGGATGCTTTTGCGCAAACTTCAGATGTTGTGCGCATGTCGTAGATACCTGAGTGCGCCTGCGTGTTGCTGGAGCTTACGATTCACTTGGCCGCCATCACCCCGTTCACCTCGCCGTCCGCCATAGCCTCCGTCTCGACCTGAGCGGCCGCTTCTTCCACCACGGTCTCCGCTGCCATCTCGAGCTCTGCTGGCGTCTCGGGGTCTACGGGGCCTGCTGCTACGGCCTCCAGAATCGCAGTAACGTAGCTCTCGGCGACACAAGCAGGCTCCACGCAGATTTCGGCAGCGCTCACCACGTCGGCGACCATGCCTGCCACGGTAGTGTCCACCTCCGCGTTCAGGGCCACTGCATTGGCACGAGGTGATGGCGGTTGTGTTATCCCAAGGGTCGATTCCGCCCGAGGTCGAACCCGTCTTGCAAGCTGCGTCGGAGGTGGAAGCCGAATCCGTCGCGGTGGAGACAATAGATATCGTCGCCTTCATGGAAGCTGTCGTGGCAGCGATTAGTGCGGCCGATACAGCACCGGAGGCATCGGACGCACCGGTAGCTGTCGAAGTGATCACGTCCACGGCCTCTTCGACAGCTACCGGTGCGTCCGATACGTCCGATACGTCCGATACGTCCGATGCCTCTGGGCATATTTTTCGTGCGCGGAGGTAGGATCGACACGAGCAATGCGAACGGCTAGGTATTTCTGCAGCTTCATACCGATCGTGTTGCTGTACTGCATACACCTGATGCAGAACGTTGGAATGCGCACACAGCTACTGTAAATGCTGCTGCTCTTCGAAGTTTTAGTAATTCTAGCAAGGATCACGACGCTACACGTCGCACAGGAGATACTAAGCTGTAGCAGATGAACAAATAGTTATCGTACGTATTGCATTAGCTGGATTAAATACGAAAAGCAATGCAAACGATGTATTCTCCCTTAAACATGTAGGGACTTCAGAAGATACCTCACCCTGAAATACCGCATCAGCGCATTTGACGGAGACTTCGGCAGAGCGATATCACGCACAGAGCACTAAAAAAAAGAACTAGTGGCCCGCAGCTGTATCCGTCTGCCTGCTTCAAATGCACCTCTTGTTTTCAATCCATGTTGGCTGCCATCTCTAGAAATAGTTCCTTGATCATGTCTGCACATTTGCCGAACTTCTTCGGTTTCTGTTGGGGGTCGAAAACTGTGATCGTTTTTGGTGTGGACTTGAAGTCGAAGACGGCGTCACACCAGTGGTATTTGTTGATGTGAATCGGTAGCAACACGCGCGTGTTGTGCTCCAGGAACGGCTGAGAGCCGGCGATGACCTTGTGTCGAGTTACAGTGCTCTTTGTCTCGCTGAAATTAGGCGAAATAATGCCAATAGATCCATGTTATTCTTGGAGCGTCGTCATTGCGTGCATCATGCAGTCGTCGTTGAGCCACATGTCTTCCCTCAACAGAAGCACGGATTTGTTGGAAATCATTCCGAATGGTGTCTCGCGTACCATTGGCAAGATTACTTGCTGCAACGCGACGGTAGCCCTCTCGTGTTAGTACTGTAGATCAGCAGTAAAACGTTATAATAGATCGTACCGGTTGTTCGTAGTGTTTCCCAAGTGGGGGACATCTACACGACCAAAACCACTCCACATATCCCTGCAATTGTGCCAGTTCTCATGGAAGTACCTGAGAAACGGGTGCGTAGCCTCTGGAATGTCTTCTTCGAGCTTAAACTTCTTCCCGTCAACCACATAGTACAGGTACTTACGAGCTATTTCATAATCAGTCTCCGTTAAGGCATTGAGCATCATATGCACAGCGTCCTCCACTTTGTCGCGATCTTCGATGTTGTATTCTCTCTTCGCCACTTCACTCCGAAGATATTCCACGACGTGGAGCACACAGCGTAAAATCCGCGCGCCCGGGAAGGCGGCCTGCAGCAGCGATATCTCTCCAAAGTCTTTGTCGATGATAATAACTCGAACTTCGTCCCAGGTCGGATTGAACGATTTGAAAGAGGCCACTGCGTCTGTCAAACAATCGACACTCTCATTCTCTATGACCGCACGCTGGACATACAGCCCCAGTGAAATTGCACATAGTCACAAAGTCATACGTTCACACGTAGTCGCAAAGCGGCACACAGCCACAAAGAGGCACACGTAGTCAAGAAGTCACATATTGTCACATAGAGGCACAATTATAGTCAGCAAGCCATCACAAAGCGACATACACGACACACGGCGATCAGGTACGTGGCCAAAGACGTCATGGATCGTGAAGCTGAAGAGTTTATACCGAGCGTCATTCGTGTTGTGGGTAGCATCCACCATCAGCACTTGGGGGAAGGCCTCGAAGAAACGCCGCATCTGGTGCGTCTGGAAGTTAATTGTCTGCGCCAACTTGTCATCGTCCACGTAGATCGTCGCTGTGTTGCCCTTACGAGAGCAGAAATCGGGGAGACCTGCTTCCAGCCTTTATTCGACAGTTGTAGATCCACGTCGCGTCGCTTTCAGATTCGCAACTAGATTGTGCATTGCGCAGAGTAACATGTTTGCCTGAGCAAATATTAGAAACACAACTAATGAAATGAGAGCAAATCAAAAAGCACACCTGTCCTCTTCTTCAGAAACTGCAAAATCAACTTCTTAGCTCAGGCAGCTTGGAGCTCATCCACGAAGTCAACCACGTCTTCGTCCTCGACGCGACGGTTGGAGGGATGGTTCCCGTAAGATCCCGATTCCAGCCCGTGATTGTGCTCGGTGTACTGCTGTGTGACCTTTATGTGAAAGCCCTGAGTAGCGTCCCACATCACCGTGGCCGTCATCCGCGCTTCGCTTCCTGTCGATTTCACAAAGTAGTTGTGTCGCTTGCCCTTCGACCGACTGGGCCGCGTCCAACTGTGCGTTCATACCAGTTTCCTGTAGTACTTGTCGAACGATTCGTGGATCACGGTTCGGGGGGTGGCTT
The DNA here is from genome assembly GCA_001314425.1 of Phytophthora pluvialis. NCBI lineage: Eukaryota > Oomycota > Peronosporomycetes > Peronosporales > Peronosporaceae > Phytophthora > Phytophthora pluvialis. The sequence continues at coordinate 14,089 of LGTU01000331.1, read as the reverse complement.
TGCCACGCTGTTCGAGATCTGTGTTCCTCGCTGTCGAGCTGGTCGAGGTTCGTTTTTTGAAGATCTGGTGAGTCTCCTTTTAATACGCGTCAAGGTGCGTGTAAAACGCCTCCCAGTTGCCAAACGCCTCCTCGCCCATACGTAGAGCTCGGACGAGGCCAGCGCTCGACGCAGGTACGTGTATCTCGGGTGACTGGGCTTCTGCCGGCTCATTGTCGGACTCGGAAGCCGACGCGACGCTCACCACGCTCGAGCAAACGGCAATCTCGAAACTCGCGATTGTGTAGTTTTGGAGCCTATTTGGAAATGAAAGGCTCAGAACGAGTTGGGACGGATGAAAGGGGGGCGGAGGGGTGTTTTCTTACTTTTGCTGCTGGCTGACTTGTCGGGATTTTAATTCGTCAGGTATTTTATCTTGCGCGTTTTTTACGCGTGCTCAGAGTGTGACTTTATCCACTTCCTTAAAAACAATGAACGTTCATAGTTGGTGTATCAGTTCATCCCGCCAGTACAAAGGCGACCGTACCGATAGTATCTACAAAATAAAAATTAAAATACGTTGCTTGCTATCGTAGCCCATTCTGCGCCAAGTTGATTATACTATAATGTTCACTTCGTCCTATCACTTTTGCACTTTGTACTACTGGATCGACTCCCACAGCTACAATACGACAGATTTTCCGTCTTCCAGTGCACGACAGTCACTACAGCTTCAGCGACTAGAGCAATGCTGATTCGTAGTTTACCCAGGTGTCGATTTAAATGGTAAATGTGCCTTTTCAAGAGTGATCTGGTAGGTGGGGATGAAGGCTACAGTGATAATATGGACATACTATGGTCCAGAGAAGCGGTGACGACAGCGACTACGACCAAGAACAGCAGCGAGAACGCCGATGACCGCCTGAACGGGGACAGCAGCGAGGACGGCAAAGCCCACATAGCTGATGACAGCCGCGTGGACGACGACAACAGCGTGAACGACAGCAGCAGGTGGACGACGAAGATCAAGCAGACAGCGAAGGTGGAGCGCAAGGACAGCGGAGCGCACATCCACAGCGGACCCACCACACTGGTGTGGACGGCACCAGTCGACCATGGGTTGAATCAGGCCAACTGCAGCGAGGCGCCGGATCGCCAAGCGGTGGTGCCATAGCTGCCAGGAGGAGTGACCAAGCCCGAGGATATACCAAGAAGCACACAACAGGAGGGACGACATCAAGCGGTGGCATGGGCGGCTGAGCGGCGCTGCAGAGACACCAGAAGATATCGAAGCCGCGAAAGGCCGCACGACAGGATACATGTGTAGTGATAGGAGCCACAGGGCTCAGTTCTGGAATTGCCGCGAAGCAGGCAGAACGCTAAACCGAAGCAACAACACGCAAGGATTGCCATCGAAACCGAAAGCCCCATTCAGTGAAGCCGCAGTAAGAGCGTTGTGTGCATAGGAAGAGGACAGTAGAGGAAGAGGACGCTAGAAGCGCGAAAGAGGAAGTGGACGGCCAGATTTCCGAAGATCACCCAGCAGCAGCCTCGAGGTGTGTGGTCTCTGGTGTGTGTTGGAGACGGGTATCGGTAGCCCTGTTGGTCGAGTGGCGAATCTGCAGCCTACCCTCCAGACGCGCAGTAAGCCAAGAGAGAATCTTTCAGCTCCCGTGGTAGTTTGGCCCACCCAGTGCGGAGACTGGACGACCAGAGTGTATCACCAGAGACCCGCCGCATTTGTACGGCTGTAAGGCATTTGTACGGTTGTAAGCGGACGTTGCGGTGTCATATATATTCGACGAGTAGTGTGTGTGTAGGACCCCAGCGGACGTGCCCACCAGTTATCTGTCTTGTGGCCAGAGATAGACCTGAAACAGTACGAGGTGCCAATCGAGGGCCACCAACTTTCATTTCCGGGGTAATCTTTGTTTTCAATGAGATGCATTCGAATCATATCGGTCTCCTTGTATGTTATTCATGACATGTATGCTGTGTATAATAGTTTATTTGGTGTGGCATGTAAAGCTGTGTTCGACTTCTTTGGCTCGAACTAACTCCTTTGCGAAATACGCATTTGAGGGGGGATGAAACAGCCGGTTCGCGAAAAACATGGTCTCTCCTAAATTTCGGATCCAGTAAACATACTTCCCAACTGTGATAACCCCTAGTTTAGCCTCATTTCAGCCTGAAAAATCTCTTTGGGCTTTTTGTGTTCGAGTTAGGTCGAAAGAGCTATTTGGATTCAAAACAGCAATTTACCCTGCAAACCAGCAATTCCAACCCAAGTCGAACACGACCTAATATATGAAAAACATAGAAGAAAATGGATTTGAAGAAGATTTGCAGTAGTACCGTAGTTTTGGTAAATGGCGCAGCAAGCTCCCTTTAGCAAAACAAATCACTTGACATTGTATACTATACTTAACCCAAGTGGCGCACGAAACGGTTAAATGGCTGCTTGTATGAAAGTACGTGTACGATAAACACAGTACATGCGTCGCACTATAGTTGTTGTTTCTCGTGCAGACTACAACCGAGTATTACTGTTTAGTGCATACATCGCATAGCATTGGGGCTGAAACACAAGATATAGAGCAGCGTCCGGGGTTGAAGTACAGTACTGTTGCGGGTGAAACTGCACCAGATTCGCAGATGAATCCTTTCGTATTATAATACTTCGTGCTATCAAGCCCACTCAGCACGGTGACGACGATAGTAGCGCGCTAACCACCAAGCTAGTGCTTGAAATCACTGCCCCAAATTAAAAAAAAAGCAACAAATAGCAATCTGGAAAAAAACTGAAGTTAAAGTTGAACCGACATGTAACCTAGTCACTACATCAACCCTAACATCATCATTCGTCGCTTGAATTATTAAAACGTACGACATAGTACTATACAACTCATATCTGCTCCTACTACTTCAAATCTAGAGACAACCTGGTCACTCGAGAGCGCAGAAGAAATTCAGCAAAGCTAAACAACACCTAGTCGTCCCGAAATGCGAAAGAAGCAGTTCAACAAATCTTAATGCTGCGGTTGCATCAGTACACAGTGCAGGTCGATCTTCGGTTTGAGAGACGTAGGGACTAGACTAGCACTCGGGAATGTTTGGTGGACCAAAAGGCGGCAATACCAAAAATATTTTGTTCGTATTATATGCTAGCCTCGTTTCCGTTGCAGGGCTCCGAAAAATAACACTAGTAACAGGTGTGAACACCTATTTTCGGAGAGTTTGTAAGTGCTTGAGCTCCATCTCGCTTTGATGCATCTTGCAAAATTTGAGAGATTTATGTTCTTGAAAGCCAACCACGATCTGTCAAATGCGTCTACGCTTGCCACATGATTCGGAGTTGTTTGAGTAACCCTCAATACATTGAGTATTGCAGTATTGTTTGCCTCAATAGTAGACTATGTATTACTGATTTGGACTCGATCTGCGTATGTGGGAACGTTTACTCCGAGGAGAAAAGAACAGCAATACAATATACCATTATTATTATTTTATTGTTATTATTACTACTATAGTCTACCAAGGTGCGCTGAGCCCTTCGAGGCTTGATTGCCTGACGCAGCACCTCTGTCGCAAAGTCCCTAGCGGGTGGCGCCTCTTCGTCGCAGAAGTGGTTGGGATTTGAAAAGGCTCGATCGGTTTCAACTCGGCGCTGGATAGGGGAGTGCGCTTGAAATCTTGACCACAGCGCTTTCAAACACCGGCGAATGCGCAATATTGGAATCGACCGCGAGATAATCGCTCACCGTAGGGTACTTCTTGACACAGGCGTCAAAGCGAGCGCGGACCTCCACGAGCGTGCGCTTGTGCTGCTGCAGCTTCCCGCACACGCTGTTAGGCCCCTTCAGCTGCTTGTACAAAGCCAAGTACGGCGGGGGGCGCTCCCACGTGGCAGCATCGTGGATGCTGACGTACATGACGACCACCTTCCACACTGGCAACCACCTAGCTGCGTTTGATTTCTCGTTGAGGAGATGGATGCAATTGAGCGGCATTATTGGGAAGTCGAAGGCTCATCATCATGCAACGCATCTGAGAAACAAAATCATCAGATTCGGACACAAACTTGACCACCGCTAAGTTGTATCGATGGCTGGCGCAGCCAACCATAAGGACGTCCAGCTTCATGGGGAGGCACTTGTTGGTGGAAAAATTGTCACCAACCACAACTTGATCATCTTCGTAGACTTGCCGTACACCGCGAGAATGGCTTCGAAATGCTCAGTTTGAGCGTTGATCGTCTGTTCATCTTGCATAGTAGACATACCAATCAGTCGCTCGACAGGACCGTTGCAGTGCAGTAGACGACGACCACATCGACGAAGTGAGGTCTACCCGTCCCACATGATTCCGAAGCACGTGCCCATCTCCTCGGCGATGATAGCACCGACAAGGATAGCCACTGGACGAGCTGTCATGTCAGTGGATTCTCCACTTCTCATTATGTCAGCTTCCGCTCGACGATGCTGCGAAGCCAGTCACACATGGCAGTCTCGTTCACGAAGCCAAAGACTTCCAGGGAGGCCAGATTTCACTGTTGGAACTCAGCATACTCCCCGCCGTGCGCGGGGTGAACCGAGTGCAGATGAGATATCAAGTAGCTATAGCTCGTGCAGCTGATTTGCTTGTGGAACCGCTCGCTGATGCTGCAGCGGTAGTGCTCCTGGCTCCAGAGGCGTGAAGAAGAACGCGGCGAGTTGTCGGGGCATGTGTTTTCCGAATGATTCACCGTCTACTGGTCTTGGCCACTTCCATGACTGGGGAACGTTGTCGCTCGAATCATTAAGGATTTTGGAGAAGGCAATATACCCACGAATGAAAAAACATCCAGAGAAAGTCATGGATAAAGCACTGAGGTTTTGATATGCGCCGATACCGTCAATGCCTAAAAGAACATAGTGAACATGGGCATGTTCACCGGATAAAAAATTGCTTGGTCGATCGAACCCGGGCAGCAGTCTGTTGGCATACCATTGTATTGTGTGGGCAAGCATATCCAGCCTGTTTAGCTACCAGCAGTGGGAAACAGGCTGAACTCGCACACCATCTCAACGCAGCCGTGCTTAACGGCAACGTCTATGTTGGCAAGCACGAGGCATCACGACAAACATGACGAGTCTTATAATTCACGCTTCACCAAACTAGGCAAGGAGAGAGTCGAACGTATTAGTATTGAATTATGTTTGCGCCCATCGTACTTGTACTATTACTTTCAAGTTGCGAACCACAATCTGGAAAACGGATACGATATGTACGTTATCGTATTCCACACATCCTTCCACGCTATACCTCCGCGCTTTCAATTGAGACAACAATGTTAACATGTACGGTGTCCAACCAAACTTGTAACGACAACTAGGATGACGATATGCAACCGAAGCCATCAGGCTTTCGGCAGCAGCAAGACTAGCTTAGGCGTTTTCACTTTGCTATTTACTTCAGCAAATACATTACGGTTATCTATCAGGGAGCAACGCCGGCTCCCCCATTTGCGTCTTCGTTCGTACGAACACCACAAAAAAATATTTAGCAGTATTGCTGCTGAAGCAACAAGATGTCCAAGACAAGATCCAACAACCCGACTGTATCTAACGTCGACGACGAATGAGTTTCGGCTCATATTGTCACGTCGATCCTGCCTCCTCGACTCGGAAGCATTTGCAGGCCTTAAAGTGAAGTGGCGTCGCGAGCGCCGCGAGTATAAAGAGGCCATGCAGGGCAAGACAAGGACAACGCAAGCGATTTGGTTATGCCTGTGAAGAGCACTTTCGATGAGGTCTCCTAGGAGTGTGTTGTCTACTACGTTGGAAGATCTCCATCAACGATGTCACCGACAGCCACATCTTGGCCGAGGTTGACAAAATTATCGTGAGCGTAAACAAATGACGTTCCCGATATCGATGCGGAGATGCGTGAGCTATTACTCATGAACCTGTCTGAAACGGATGTAAGTGAACGAATCATCCAGTACTTCAAACAACTATTGGTTGTCATAGTGTCCTACGGCATCTGACGACCAAAAGGCCGAGATCCGCAGCAAACTACACGCACATTGATCTAGTGACGAAGGTAAGCGAACCGTGTTCCGGCTGAAACGCCTACGGGAATGCCTCCCATCGGGAGAAAACCAAAACTATATTGCTCAATGATGTACTTGCCGTGCCTTATTGTGCTGACACTGGAGCAGACAGAACCATCGTCAGCCAACTTCAACTTCTTGTTGACCTTGGGCAAGAATGGTTGCACAGCCGGTGGAGTATCGACGGGACTTGCTCTTGCCTACCCCAGCCCCTTCCTTGGGCTTAATTTTCAGCGGTTCAACCATGGCAGGAGTCCCAACCCAGCGGTCTAATACGGGCAGAACTCGGCTAGTCAGCTGAGCAGCTACGTTAGGAGCTCGGCGAGCGTCGACCGAGACCAGAAACGACTTCGTTTAATAGACATGTGTATAAGACTATATCAAGCATTAGAAGGAGTCCCTTCGTGATCTCCCAAAGGATATAAGATAACAGATCAGAATTTTCTAAGTCCAAGACAAGCGTACACTCTTCCAGTAAGTACCTGGACGGACTGGATTATAGTTACCGTCGATACCCGAGAGACATAGCTTGTAGGGTATTGGCTGGTAGCGCCAATAGATACAGGTCGGTCCGGGGAAGTGCGTGTCTCACCAAGCACGCAGAACAAATCTCCCTGCGTCGAGCGAGTTTGTATTTACAGCCCAGGTACCATAACTCTTCCAGGCAAGTAGGCCTTTCCTCTCGGTGGCCCGAAAAGCGTTCGCGTGCCATCGTCCATCCATTGGTGGAGGGCACGGGAGGAACGGAGGCAGCCGAACTCAGCTGACCTCCGGAGTGATTGGCTTGGTTGTCAATTCGCGACGAAAGTGAGACACCGCTGTTCTTGGAAGGCCCGAACCGCTGGGGACAACTCAGCGCGGGCCAACAAGCGCCGAGTTAGTCGGCTTGTTCTGTTTGTTGTTCTGGATCCACATCTGACGACTCTGTGTGTTCTACAAAACCACACTCACAATCACCAGGGTGATCGATCTGATCGGCCAACTGCTCAAGCTGCTGTTCGATGTCAATGCCCAGCGACGTCAGCACATCCTGATCCAGGGTGAATTCTGGTTCGTTGTCTTCAAAGATCAGGCACTCGACAAAGCCACTGGTCCTGCTGCATTATTTACCTGTAGCTGAAGCTTCACAGAGCCGCACAAGTGACCCGCGGTCACAATAACGACAGGGGCGTTCAAATGCGTCACAGTGACGGATGTGTCACGCTGCTGTAGCTCCGGCACATGTGGAACTTCGCTGTGTTTACGAAAACCCCAGCCGCCGTTGGGCTAGTCCAGTGCTACCAATGCGCAAAGCGGGTAGTATTGGCGACGAGGTTCGCCAAGCCTGCGACTATCATCTAGTGAACGACCTCATAGAGGCTCTCACCCACATGGTGACCTTGTTCGAGCAAACCCGAGGCAAGGAACACTACGGTCTATTGACCTACTCAAGGGTTTTGGCAGCTACCTTTGGACACATCTAGCCAAGAACTAATGTCATACACAACTGAAAACAAAATATACATGTTCCTCAGGGATGCTGTGATGTCGCTGTGCAGTTCTAGCATACAATGGAGAAGTGTTTCGAGTCGTTGCTCTACCATTTCTTGGTTATTTGGGTAGACGATCCACTGCTATTCGCTGACGACGTGGATACCTACGTTTCGACTTGGTCGCTACTTTTGGTTTCAAGGCCAGCGCGCCAAGAAGAGCAGGCTCTATCAGCAGTCCGTGAAGTGATGTAGGCGCATCATCACCAGTGATGGTGTAACCCGCGACCCAGCACGCATTGACGCACTGCGAACAATGCTTTATCCGATTACAGCAGGTCCGCTGCAGCAGTTTTTGCGTGCTGCCAATTGGATGAGGGAGTCGATAATCAACTACGCTCGTACTATGGGGCCTTCACAATTGTGGCAAGATAATGCGGCAAGCGCACAAAGCGTGTTGCTGCCAGCATATATATCATGTTGACGGATGCCGAGCAGTTGGCTTACGACAATGTGAAAGCTCTGCTGGCCATATCAGCAACACTCTCTCTACCAAGTGACTATTGTTTGCACAGATGCATCCGACAGTGGTTAGTCCGTTATTGTGAACCAGGATGAGGATTTCGATCCACCGGACCCCGGTTACCGCCCAGCAGCACAAGCTGCTTATGTGCCTCAGTTGGGCATTTAAGAGTGCTCCGTTAAACTGGACTGTGGTCGAAAAAGTACCTACCCTATTGTAGTAGCTTGTGAAACACTTGACTACAGGGTGTCTTCGTAGTCGGGATGCTGGCTCAAGACGTGGCTGATCAGATTCGTGTAGCCACGGTTGGTATCTTGTTTGCGCTGGACACCACACCGACAGCAGTAATAGCCCCCGCACTCGTCGTTCTCGTCGAAAATTGGCTTGAAAAACACGTCGCAAAGCTGCTTCTTCGAGTAGCGAGATGTTGGAGAGCGCGTAGGAGATAGAAGCGAGTCCATGCTTAGCGATGAAAACGAAGAATTAAAGCAATGTGTGTCCAACAGTGTGCTCACAAACCGCAGTCTCGCAAACCGCAGTGTTCAAATCGTTGGTTCTGGCAGCAGCTCCCGAACTGTCTGTGTTGATTGGACGAAAATAACTTCAATAGGGATGACGATTGGTAGATATTTGGCTGTTTCTAGAAACGTGAAATAGGTTATTCCACGGTGGGACAGCACCGAAATAGGTTATTGACGAGGAAACCTCGGCATCCAGAAATACATAATTGTATGGGAAATTATGGCAATTACTCATATTGTCATATATATTTAGGAAACCCTGGATGGGACCCCGGTGTCCCGCCAACTGTTTTACATGTGGCTGCTTCTGCCGCTTGGACGATTCCACTAATGACTTGAATCTGTAAAGGAGCGATTCCTCCGACCGCCCCAAGCCTGTAAATTTGGACGGAATTCACAATAGCGAAGAGGCATCAATCACCATGACATGAGCACTCCAAACTGATTTTTTAATCTCCATTCGCTGCGTGTGGAAATACGGAGCACCACACAACGTCATGTTCGCGTACTTGGAGGCAAACGTGCCCTTATTTATTGGTTAGGGTGTTGTGTGACTACTTCTCACTGCTTTTCCTTGCTTGCTATTGTACATGATGTCCTTGAGTGCCCGAGTTTCAAGAAATGCTGCGCGAATTTTCAACTATGTTGCCCAATGACAAACACACGTGGTTGTCTCCCAACGTTCGAGTTATGTTGCTTGATGAAAAACTCGACCAGGACGGTAAGCGACAGTTCGCGCGAACTGCGAACTGTATTGGCGGTATTGATTGCTATTCGCGGATGTGAACGTGTTTATCAGGTGTCTTGGTGCAGCTTTTGCTAGGCACATTATGACTCGGTACATCTCGAGCTTTAAGGAGTATTTCGGTCGGGTTGTTTTCTTCTGAATGTTCTGAGAGTAGTTTCGTTGACCAAGAGGGTAACACGTAAACATTTCTTGCATTGGTGCAGTATTATGCGCCTTGCCTCCAAAAGCACATTCATTCTGTAATAGTGATGGCCCAACTCTTGTAATCAATAAATATCTTGTGCAAAACAAGAAGAGGCGGACTGATGAACCTATGGAGGCCTGCCTGTGATAACGTACCACTGTGGGATGTTTGCAGAAAATGAAGCCACAGATGGTGAAGCAGGCGTTGCTCCCTGGTAGATAGCCGTAGTGTATTTGCTGAAGTAAATAGCAAAGTGAAAACGCCTAAGCTAGTCTTGCTGCTGCCGAAAGCCTGATGGCTTCGGTTGCATATCGTCATCCTAGTTGTCGTTACAAGTTTGGTTGGACACCGTACATGTTAACATTGTTGTCTCAATTGAAAGCGCGGAGGTATAGCGTGGAAGGATGTGTGGAATACGATAACGTACATATCGTATCCGTTTTCCAGATTGTGGTTCGCAACTTGAAAGTAATAGTACAAGTACGATGGGCGCAAACATAATTCAATACTAATACGTTCGACTCTCTCCTTGCCTAGTTTGGTGAAGCGTGAATTATAAGCTCGTCATCATGTTTGTCGTGATGCCTCGTGCTTGCCAACATAGACGTCGATATGCTGTAGACAACGTTGCCGTTAACGGTGGTCGATATCATCGGGGATGCTTTTTTTTTACTCACTATGTTATGGCATGGATCGACTCCTTTTCGCCTCGCGAGTTGATTTGTGACGCTCTCATCAATTTATGTCGAGTAGTTTTTGAGAAAGGCTGTTAACTTTTCGTCCCTTTAAGCCTTCGTTTTGTATGCAAAACTCGTTTCCTCTTTAATATAATAAATATTCTCGATCAAATCATGGAGGATATAAGAAACTACAGATGCAATAACCTTATACGATTGGATGAAAAGAATTATAGAGGTAGGTTGTAAATTGGCCTGGCAGCCGAGCGCGCCCTGAAGAAGAACGATACGGAACTGGAGCGCATCGCAAAAGCAATGCGAAAACTATCGATATCCAACGCCGCAGGACACCTCCGCAAGCTGACTCCGCTGAAGCCCGTTCATCGAAATACCACTCGATGGAGCAGTGCATTCGACATGGTGGACCGTTTTGTGGCGATTAGTGGTCCCGTGCGTACAGTGATGCGCCAAATAGAGGACCCTGTCGTGTTGCCGAGTACCACCCAAGTGAATCGACTCAAGGTTCTGCGAAAAAATGAGGTTTCCATTTTCCAGTCTGTCAGCACGACATTGCAAAAAGAAGACACAACAGTCGCCGACGTGCGAGCCATCTTCGACGAGGTCATTGCCGAGCTTCCGGACACCGCCCACCACCTCAGCTTAACAGCAGCGATCGTCAAGCATGCCCATTTTAAAAGTACTCTTGTCAAAATCCACCGAGGTCAAGGCGGTGAGCTGACTGCTGCCGAGCTGAGAGCTGCCCAAACGCTTATGAGGGTAACGAGGTGGACGCGAACACCGAGAGCGAGCTAAGCTTAGCTGATAGGGCTTTGAAGCGTCGTCGTCTCGCAGCGCAGCAGGAGCATCGGTTCATCGACGCCAGCTTTCTCGATACAACGTCCAACTCGGTGGAGCGACTCTTTTCGACAGCCAAACGTCTATTCAGGGACAAGAGGAAGAGTTTGCTGCCACAGACGCTTGAGTAGCTACTGTTCTTGCATGCAAACAGAGATATGTGGGGTTTAGCACAAGTAGCTGAGGCAGTTGACTGGGTTGGCCGAGCTTGATAACTACAATCAATGGGAAATTGTATTGTTTGCTCAATCGTCTATGGCATTATGTATTGAGTGTGTCTTTGGAAAGTGCCATAATCAAGGTGGTCAGAGAATGAAAACTACCATTCAGAAATATGTATTTTTGTGCACCCCTGTACAAAACAGTATACCCTTGGGCGATTTGGGTTGATCTATTCAACGAATCGCTCAATGCGGTTTTGAGTAGAACGCACAATATTAGTGGTATTGTGAAGTGCTATCGCTGTGTTGTGTTATTTCATTTCAAGGTGAAGGTTATATTGGAAGCATTAGCTGGTAGTTAGCTACGATCAACAATATTATGTCGCCGCCGATCTCGTACGTACCGATGGCCCGCTGATCTTGTATGATTCGACGGTCCGCTGAGAGGTTGAAACGGCCCACACGACTACTGTCATAGAATCTCGCAGACAGCAGCGCGGTCCTATTGATCCTGCAGGGATTTCTGCTCTCAGAATCCCGAAGACATCTCCACTGCAATTTCCAGGGCCGGTACGCGCTCCGCCGAGCCCAATGTATTGCAGGCCACAAGCACTGCTGCCACTCTCCCCAAGATCAATCCGTAATATGATCTCTCCACTGCGATTTCTTCGACACGCCGCACCGTGAGTGAACAATTTTGGACCACCCCATCGCGGCCGGCTTCATGTGGTGCAGGCCACGTGCCCTACAGCGTGCCTCCGCGCGTCAATACGGGGCTGTGGATGAGCTGCACGAAAGTGTTCGCAGCACGCCCAGCAAACATGGTGATCGTCCAGAGTTACACACAGTAAGTTAAGGTATTGGCGACCAGTCCGGACCACGGTCGTCACCCGTGGACTCGTTTCTGATGGGAAACGGTGCAATGAATTTATATGTAAAGCCATCGTGGGCCTCCCCCCCCTCCCCACGAGTCCCACTTTCCGGCTGACGGTTTCCACCCAGCCGCAATATGCCGCCGCACGCAGCAATGCAGACGAATCCGCTTGGTCCTCGGTGTCACCCGTGAGCTGTTATGCGAATTTCACACTGGCCCATACGTCCAGGCATCCGCGGTCGGCTTCCACACCACTCTGCTTTACATTTGGACGCAGACGGCCAGCTTGGACCATGGTCGTCACCCCTGAGCTGCCCCCCCCTCCACAGTTGCGCTGTGCACACCATCGCGCATGCCATCGGGGGCGACTAGCTCCCACGGAGGGGGGATTCTCGTCCAGTCGTGGCCAATCAGAGTGTGATGCGATGCTAACGGTCGCCTCTGGGTCAACGCTCGCCTGGCCCTCGCTGATTGGCCCCCCTTCGTCTTGCTCCTGCGACGCGAATTGCGGGATATCGTTGTGTTGTGTCACTAAGGGTATGGAGACGACGTTCTTCAATAAGTGTGGTTTCGCCAATGCTACTAATTCATCTGCCAACGGACTCATTGTCAAGAATGCATCCCGCGACATTACCCGTGATACAACCAATTATAATTGCTGCGGTTTGTTAACAATAGCAGTTTTGACTTCCAATCCACAACAGCCATTGTATCCAAGGTTTCACCCTGTACTTTGTATAGTGTAGACCCGGCGGCGCAAACAAATGGCGTATTTTCACGGTTAACTTTCCTTTCTCTCCATTCGGGGTTGGCGCCAGTGAAATATTGTAGTTTCCGTATTTTTCGGCGAAACACCCCGCCGTATGGGTACATACTGTATTCGTTCTTGGAACGTGAATAAGGGTCAGTCTTATATCGTCCCTCGAGAGCGAGATGGGATTGGGACGATGTCGCTGGATGACAGGACCTCCAGCCTCACAATACGCGATATAGATGGGCCGCGTCAATCAACACGGGCTGGGCGACATATATCCGTTCACTGGCAGCCAGCCGATATAGCCGGCGGCTTTGAACCGCAGAGAGTTGAACGCACACCGGCGCAATGCCGTCACGAGAGGAAGCGATATGTGTGACGTTGCTGCTGTCAGCTGTGCTACCAACTTTCTGGTAGCCCAAGGACCACGAGTCGTCCTCTCCAAACTGGTGTATCCCGTCCCCGTGCCACATAACATCCGAGCGGGACGAGAAGGGGTGTCACCCCCACGGGGAAAGTTCCCAGCCCTTAAATTCGATCGCTGATTGGTCCCATCCCGCTCCTGGGCCGATATAAGACTGACCCTAACAGCATACTCATGGGTCGATTTGGTCTTTTAAACAACCCCGTTGCGCGTGCTATCTCGAGCCAAATTCTATAGTAGTATCCGCGTCCGACATAGAACGAGCCATGTCATATTGTGAGCCACTTCCACATTCAAAAAGCTTTTTTTACGAAGTGCCTCATTTTGACTCCCCCTTTTGAATGCCTTCCTGGGAAGTATAGAATGAGCTTCTATTACCAAACAAAGCACTCAACTCGGTAACAGCCTGACTTGCGCGGGCAAAGGCTGGCTTTATTAGCTGAGCTAGCTATGGGTTCGGCCCGGCAAATTGTGGAATCATCTCGTTTGTGCTGGTCCAGAGAGCGCTTGGGACTCGTTGTTAAGCGATTGTCGTACGGTGATGGCTGGTAGCAGGAGCCGCAGTTTATTTCGCTTCTCTTATATAGGCCATAAAAACTAACCCATGTAGGAAGATGATGTAGTTGCATACGTAGCGGCGTTTTGATGCCAGTCTAATACATAGTTGCGGAGCCACCATCGACGGTTTCTGGCGACTTTCATACAGGAACATCCAATAGTGAAGGTCAGGGTTTGGTAGTAGTGGGATTTTTCGATAGCAGTGATAGTGATAGTGATAGTGATAGCTGAATCTGAAAACTATATCTTATTAGTATGGCTATCACTA
>LGTU01000330.1:0-35459 GCA_001314425.1 Phytophthora pluvialis | reverse complement strand
CCTTGTCTTGTTGGACGTAGATGATCTTGCCTCTGTCGCACCGGGGCCACTTCGACCGTATCGCAGCGAAAACAAAGTCCAGGAGAAAGTGTTTGTACACTTGGCTATTGACGGATTCAATGTTCCGCTTCAGTTTGGTGCCGGCAGCTCTGTTCTTGCTTCGACGCTGCGCTATATAGTCCTCGGCAAATGGCCATAAACCGATCTTGCCGTCAAACCCAGTTTTCCTATGAGAATCCCAGCTATAATCCGCTCAATATAAAGTTAGAACAAATATCGAATTAAGGAATACATAAAATACAGGATCACGTACCGTGGCCGGGCCACAGCTGAGAGGAACATCGTCTTGTCGATATGGCGCGCGCTATGACGATGGCGCTGTGGGGGCTCCTCGCCTTCAACAGGGTAATACTTGCGGGTCTTCTTGTCGTGGTTGAACCACTTGTCGTCCACGTGGACGATGTTGAGCATGGGGTCGAATCCATGCCCGATAACGTCCTTGTGAATTCCAACGTCGTCGNCCTGTTGGAGTCCGTCAGAATGGGCTTGATGGTTGTGGTCTTCACGGCGACGTCATGGCTAGCAAGCAGGCTCTGAATCACCCCAATAGAGACCTTGATGCTGAGAGCTGTGGCGCGAACAGTTGATCGTTGTAATGCTGGGACAGCGAGGAGCTGCTGCTTGAGTTCACCTTTGTCGTATCCTTTCCTGCCTGAGTTGCCCTTGTATTTGCACGAGATGTCACCGGCGATGCTTCCTGCTGCGACTGATGCATTGTACAAACCCCAAATACTCCCCACAGTTTGTCTGTGAACGCCAAACCTGGTAGCAATAGCTGTCTGCGCTCCATGAGGCAGATCTCCGTCAATACTGCGTTTCAGAAGCTCGTGTAAGATTGCCTGGCGAGTAGGCTCGCTCACGCTGCGTTTCCCCATAGCGTTGATACCGGAAAGGTCGATTGGAAAGTGTAGCGGGTGAAATGATGGGCGTCTTCGTTTCTGGATGGCTGTCGGAGAACGCCACGAAGTCGATTTGCGGAGTTGAGCGACAAAATTTGTATTACCCAATAGCCGGAGACGCCCTCTAACCAGGTGTAACATTTGGTGCTGATTGGCTGCCTACCGATCGCAAACGAATAATTTAAGTGAAATGTCGATAATTTTACGATACGGAGGAAGTAGTATAGAAAAACGACGTATTTGCGTCCGGTGCTTCGCCAGGTGACGAGTTGGAGTTCGACTCACAAGATGATTGAGCGCTACCTCAAATTGCGGTCTGCTCTTGACCTAGATGACGATGACATCGGATCGTTAACCCTTTTTGTTAATGCCGACGCGATGACAAGGAAACCGCCTGAGAACCCTGCTCGCCGAGCTGGGTGATTTTCAATCAGCGACCATGAAACTGCAAGACGACAGCATGACACTTCTCGACGTGCGTGACATCTTTGACGCGCTCGTCGAGTAACACCCAATGGCCGACAAATACCTCAACGCTGACGCTCTCACTGTCAAGAACCACTTGTTTGAAGGGTCATGCGTGCTGGCGTTGGCGAGCAAGGCCGACAAATTAACGGGTGGCCAGTTGATCATGTTGCACCCGTCTGAGACGATGCCTGCAGCCGAACCACTTAGTTCGAGGACGAGCGCCAGTCTGCCTCAAGGCTTCGCGGACGAGGTGCTTCCGGCGAGGAAGAAGCAGCGGACGACATGGAAGCAGTTTGGAGGGGTACGCGTCATCCCTCCAACTTCTAACATCGTTGAGCGGGTTTTCAGCGTTGCGATGCACACGCTTTCGCACCCTCGACAAGAGTTGCTTCCAGTGCACCTCGAGACGATCCTGTTCATCAAGCTGAACAGACGCTTCTGAAGTGCGAGCACCGTTGCTAAGGTGGTGCACGCGCCGTAGGCATTGATGACGTTGGGTTGGAGATAAATGGTAATACAGCCCCACTGATCCCAATAACGTACTTTTGTGTTTTGTTTTCTTCTCTAACTCAAAAGGTTATTTCTCGTAGTGCCTGCATTTTTATTACAATGTTATTATCGGAGGACCTGCACAGTGCTGGAGCACGCTTCTTCTCAAGCTGAAATCAAAAGTCACTGAACACGAAGGAGAAGCTTGTCATTCAAGCGAGCTGCTGGCACGTCCATCCACCGCTGAAGGCAAATACGATGAAGGATCTCCAGTTCGTGCGCTATGTTCGTCGTTCTCACGCGATGAGCTTCCGTCATTCCTACTCAGGCCTGGTGATAGGTGTCAGATATTCTCTATGGCTTCTATCTCATCGAGTAGGGCTGTTTCGTGCGCCAAAAAACAGAGCCTCTCCCTTATAAATTGTTTTTGAATCTACGCGAACGTACATTCGTGCAAAGATTTTGCAGCTATAAACAACACCTAGTGTAGACAAAATTCGAAATCAACTGGTGGTCCTTGGGATCATCTGAATGCGCTTGTAGTTATTGGGACAATTTCATTCAACGGACAGACCCAAAGACTCCTGTGGTGTATACTTAGCTGGTTCGCGCTTCTTCTGCTCTTCTTTCTGCTTACAGGCTTGCACATGTTTAGCATCATCACGGAGCTCTACAAGATCGTCGAGCAACTGGTCCTTCTCCGTGACCTCCTCGGACATGCCCACAGCACTGTAGCCTCCTAGGTCATCTCGCGAAGAGTGAGAACGAGCGGGTTCATACGTGACTGGGCGTTCTTGTCGCTGAGTTTACTACGCACAAATTCTGGTGAGGCAACGAGCGTTGCAGCAAGAATATCCCAGTGCTACATGACCATGCCCCGTGGCCTGGCAAAGGGGCGGTCAAGCAGCACTTGGCGCAGAAGGGCGACATCGTCTTCTTCACTATAGTCATTTCATCGCTGGGGGGATGGCGACCAGGGTGGCGTCGTGGCGGGCTCCGAAGCAGCACCTATCGAAGGCATCTGGCTAGGTGACAGGAAGCAACTCTGGGAATGGGAAGGCACCCCATAGATTCCCGATTTATGTGGGTGGACGAGCAGGTTTCCCACATAGCTGTCACTTTTAGGCTTACTTTTTGTTGGAATGGCTATGAGACCCGCTGCGAAATATCTCTATTAGAGAGAGCCATACCATATTCTAGAGATGTTATCACCTATGATGTTAGGCACGTGCTGCCGCGCCCAACAGAGGTAACACATTTATACGGGTATAGCTGGTATAGTACGGCTAATTCGGAGTATAAGTAGGACACTAGCGCGTTGGCTTTCGTCTGTGGACTTATAGCGGTGGGCCCGCCCCTCTCTTGCTCGCTCGGGAGGGCGCCGCTTCGCGGCCTGCCCCACCCCGTCCTGTAAGTCCTCAACTCGGCCAGGCGCTGTGTCTGGGATTGGATATTAACTCCGAGAAAGTGTTGCCAATAAGTCCCATTTATGCATGCTCTAGGAAGTACATGTGTACCGATATTTACCTGTCATAAGGGCTATCCTTGTCATTAGGGCAAATCAGTTTTGGCCAATCAGAAGATGCTATGGATAGCAGTGTTGTTTGTTTTTGTCATAAGGGCACACCGTACCGTATGATACACTCAAAAGTACGAAACAAATATGATTGGCTCAACGCCATTTTTCAAAATGCTGGAAGGCGATGACCCAAGAGGTGGCTTGCATACCCCGGGCGCTGAGCGGGCGGTAGAAGCGAGCGCAGTGGCCTTATAGGAGCATTTAGATGCGAAGGGCTAGAAGGGTACACATTACGCTACTATTCGAACCCACCCGAGCTGCCTCATGAGGCTGGAAGACGGCACTGGTGTCGTTCTTCCAGTCATGACCGTCGTGGCCAGTGGGAGGGGGGGCATGACATGTTACCTTACAGAACAATGTCTTTTAAGTACGACGCATTTCGTGTGAGGCAGACAAATTCAATACCCTAACCCGATATGCATTTGGGTTAGCCCTTATGACAGGTAAATGTCGGTAGTCGAATACTCAGTTAAGCGCATTAGGCACTCTCTTGATTTTGTGAATTCCGTCCAAATTCAAGTCATTGGTGGAATCTCCCAAGTGGCAGAACAGCTGCTCTTGGCCAATGTCAAGGCTGGATTCGTACTTAATGCGGTCGGTATACAAAATAGTACACCGTTCACGCTATTTAGTCGGGCTTCGAATAATATTCTATATTATAGTCATGCTTCTGTCCTTTTTCGTGACACCTCGCACGACAAAATTTTCCTGAAGAGCTCGAAAGAGCACAAAGAGAGCGGGTTTGGTCAGATCTCGCCTACAGTGTATCCCTAAAGCCATTCATGGTCTTACTTTAGCAAAAATATATATGTTGTGGTCAGAAGATCCAATCAAACATTTAACTTTCTCCGATAAAAATCGTAAACCACTATTAGTCAGGGTCTGACTAAATAGCGTGAACGGTGTATACGCTTGGGCGATTCGCCGGCGATTGATTCAAAGAACAGCGCAGGGAAAATTTAGGTAGAACGCACAATATTATCAAATTTAATTAAAAATTTCGAGAGCCAAAAACAAGCCATCTCTGGAGGTGGCTCTCATGTATTCAGTTTGATCAAATATTAGATATCACAGCTATTCATTTGGCGAGGACATACAGTAGTGACCCCGTTGTCATCATTCGCTTATTCGCAGCGGTACGAGCAGCGAGAAGATGGAGGAGGAGAAGCGAGAGGACGCTCGCAGCGCCGTGAGTCGAGTGGAGCGGCCATCGCGAGGTGTGGGGCCTGCAGGCGGAGCGTCGGCCGTCGGTAGCGGGTCCAGCCGCAACAACGTGGTCGTGAAAGTGGGCATGGTGGGGGACGCGCAGGTGGGCAAGACGAGCCTCATGGTCAAGTACGTGGAGGGCAAGTTCGACGAGGACTACATCCACACGCTGGGCGTCAACTTCATGGAGAAGACCATCGCGCTGCGCAAAACGGAGATCACATTCAGCATCTGGGACCTGGGCGGCCACCGCGAGTTCATCAGCATGCTGCCGCTCGTGTGCAACGACGCCGTGGCCATCCTCTTCATGTTCGACCTGTCCCGGAAGGCCACGCTCACGAGCATCAAGGAGTGGTACCGCCAAGTGCGCTCTATCAATAAGGTAAGGCAATACTCTGGTGGGTCTACTCAAAGAGCTATAACTAATCTGCCGCATTGTGGGGACCCAGAATGCGTTCCCGTTCCTGGTGGGGATGAAGTACGACCACTTTGCCAACTTTGCCGTGGAGGAGCAGGAAGATATCACAAAACAAGTACGTGGGGTGGTGTTGCTATTGGTGGTTTTGGTGGTGCTTACTGGGTTCTCGTTGTTGTAGGCTCGTAAGTTTGCTAAGGCCATGAAGGCGCCGTTGATCTTTACGTCGGCCTCGCACTCCATCAACGTGCAGAAAGTGTTTAAGGTAGTGCTCAGCAAGGTGTTCGACCTCAAGTGCACGGTTCCCATCATCGACCGCGTCGGCGATCCCATCCTTCAGTACTAGTCGCCATCGCCACCTCGATCACTACCAAAAATTTACCCAAGGATCTGTTTTTTTGTGTCGCTGTATGTAAAACAACGAATTGCTTCATGCGATGTGCTGTACGCGCTGGAACTGTCTGTTGTACGCGCATCAAGGTGTGAACCTTTCAGAGGCGAGGACCGCTTTCAGTCTGTCAACAGACGTAAGTATGTCGAGTCCATGCAGTAAAACTTAGGTGCTTTGCAAAATAAATAATCAAGCCCTGCTCACTGTCGTATGTGCTGTTTTGGGCTTGTTTCATCGTCGTGCTGTATTTGACAGGAATTGCTGACAATTTTCAGGCATCGCCTCGTACGAAAACTAAACAGAATGAACCAAGCTGGTCAAAATGAGGAGGGGTCAAAAGACTCTCTATTCAAGGTCGATGCCGGCGTACTCGTCGATGCCGAGGGCGACATTAATGTTTTGCACTGCCTGCGTAGCTGCACCCTTGAGAAGATTGTCGATAGTGGCAATTACCACAAGACGACCCGTGTCTGGGTCGAGCTGGAAGCCGCCCACAGCCACGTGCGGGTGGTACGAGTTGTCCTTCACGAACGGGACGTCCGACTTGACCTTCACCAAAGCCTCATTCGCGAAAAATTCGTGGTAAAGCTCCTCAGCCTGCTTCGCCGAGGTGATGAGACCGTTGTCAGCAAGCTGCGCGGACAGCGTGAGGTGAATGCCCTGGAAGTATGGGGCCACGTGAGGCATGAACCGAACTGGCGTGCCCAGCTGGTGGCTAACCTCGTTTTCGTGGATGTGCTTCACAGACTTGTATGCAATAATGTTGTCCTTGAGCACGTTCAGGTCGTTGGCCTTGGAAGGGCTAGTGCCAGCGCCGCTATAGCCCGAAATTCCAAACACGTGGGGCGGAACACTCTCGTCAATCAGCTTGCCGCTCACTTCAGGCTTGCCGCCAAGAAGCGGCATCAAACCGACCTGGGCACCAGTGGCGTAACACCCCGGGTTGGCGATGTGAGTGGCACCCTGGAGCCGCGTGCGACCGCCTGGAGCCTCCGGCAAGCCGTACGTCCACTCCGCGTTGAAGCGCTGGTCAGCGCTCAGGTCGATGATGATCTTGTTCTTGCGGCGGAGCGCGTCCAGGGCCGTGGCGTAGTCCTCGCAGTAGCCATTGGGCAAGGCCAGAACCCACACGTCGACGCTCTCTCCAAACGGCGAGGTAGCGATACCGTCCAGCCCAAGCTCGCAGAACTCCAATTCGGGATCGATGTTCAGCTTCACATCCTCAACCGGCTTGGCCGGCAGCTTCGTGTGCGGGTTAAGGGGCGGGGCTTGAGCCACACCCAGAACCTTCGCACCTCCCAGCGCACGCGAGCTGGCGCACACCAGCTCCAGCTCCGGGTGGCGGCCAATCACGCGGATGAGCTCACGGCCCACGTATCCACGCGCGCCGAGCAGACCCACGCGGTACTTTCCGTTAGGGCCACGCGGAACAGCGGACACCTTGGCACCGGTCTTCGCGCTCGTAACAGCCGGCTTTTCGCCCTTGATGCACGTCGTACCCGCGCTCTTCTTACTGACGATCTCGCGCATGAGCTCCGACGCCGACGTGAGAACCACTGACGAAGTCGCCGGCAGACCCAACAGGAGTGTATTGATCTCGTTCAGCTTCAGGAGCGTGCCCTGACGGCCAGTGTAGTCGCGAGCGGCCATGCGCTCGTAGTCCTTGGCCATATTGATCGTCTTGAGCTTCGTGCCGTCGTCCTCGATCCAGCCTCCCTTGGCGTTGACGAAGATGGTCTTCAGCGGCTGCAGGTTGAGGGCCAGTTGACGGGCGGCCACATCGGCGTTGATGTTAAGGGTCTGGCCGTGGGCGCTCTCGCCCAGGCACGAGAGCACGGGGATCTCGCCGGCGTCGATGACGGCCTGCACGGGGTCGCCGTGGATCTTGTTCACCTCGCCCACGAAGCCGTAGACGTCCTTGTCCTTGAAGTCAGCCTGAATGACGCCGCTGGTGATGCCCTTGGCGGGCACGCCAGCCTTGTTGAGAGCGGCCACGAGTGTGGCGTTGGTGTCGATGAAGATCGTCTTAGCGATGTCGAGCGTCGTCTGGTCCGTGACACGGTTCCCGCCCACGTACTGGGGCTCGACGCCCTGCTTGTCCAGCTCCGCGTTCATCTGCGGGCCGGCGCCGTGCACGAGGATGGGGAACAGGCCCGTGTCCTTCATGAAGCGCAGCGACTCAATGAGCGTCTCCAGCTCGTGGATGATCACGTCGCCGCCGATCTTGATGACGGTCGTGTGCTTCACGCCTGGCGTGCGATACAGCTGCTTGAACTCCTCCAGTGTCTTCTCCGGGGCTAGCACCTTGGCCAGGTTCAGCGTGTAGTCGTCGCTGGCCTTAGACGACAGCGCGCGGGTCTGAAGCGACGCGGTCGAGGCCGGCAGGGCAGCAACGGCGGTAAACGGCGCCGTGCACGCGCGCGAGGCGGCGGCGGACATCGCCACAGCCTGCGAGCTGCGCGCCGAAGCGTGGGTCAACGCCGGCATCTGCTTGGCCACGGAGCGCCACATACTTGCCGCGGGGGTGAAGAAGATCGCTGCTCCAAAGGAAGGACTCTTCGAGTGTGCGTAACACGGCAACCGGTGGTTGCCCACTGCTATTTGGCATATCATATGGTATGATATGATTCATATCCCGGGAGAAAAGCTATATGAATACCACAACTACTATTTCACTTATACTATTGATATTGAAGTTGCGAATTCACATGTTATCTGAACAACTATTGTATCGAATAAAATATTATTGATAAACATAGTAAGGAGGTGCCACATAAACGTACCGGTATGTTCCGCACAGACTCGTTTTACAGTTAATAAACCTTCCCTATTTGATGATTCGTCGATTGAATAGTTGAGAGAATAAATTATGCGCGACCTCGGTGGTCGCGCATAATGAGATTTAATCTCCAAATCTGTCAACAGGAAACCCCTGAAAACGCCGATAGAACCCCGGATCCGAAACCACATGTGTTGTGTCAGCTTGCCGACTTCGCCCCCTCCTTTGCCACCATACCGAAGGTGGTTTTGGTTTGTATCCCAATTTAGTTATGCAGACTACCTACATGTATTCATGCATGTAAACGATTCCACTATAATACTGGTTTTCAATCCGATATTTTGCTATCACATAGTAAGGAGTGTTGGACAGAAAGTACTCAGGCGAGCATGCATCGTTAAGATATCTCAGCAGCGCCCCACAACAACGTCTCGTTGCGAATATTACGTAGTATTTGTCATAATATAATAAATCGACTCCGTGATTTTAGTGTTATCGCAGAATAAACAAGGCGGTTATTGTTTTTTAGCGAGGGGCAGAATGAGGGTCAAAATGGGGATGCACATGCCATTTTTTAGGTTTGGACCGATATTTTGGCAGATTTCGGCCGATTTTGGTATTTTTCCTCAACCCCTGTCCCTCATTTCCAGCCCCTGATCTGAACCAGCATATTTTTGGTTGATGGGGCCCCAGGCTTAGTACCCAGAACAGTAGCAGAATATATCGGGTGCATTCATATTCCTGCGATATGGCAGGCAGGTACCGGTATTAGCTTCATATGACACGTGTCGGCAATGCCGATAATATAATAATATAATTAGATGGTCTGCGTAATACCTCTTCGCTTTGTTGATAATAGTATTTATCAATACTATAGTACCATATTGATATACTATATAGGCAAAATGGCTATATTTGTGTTCGAAACACGAAATCTATAAGTGCGGTTCGACAGGAGAAGCTCGTGCAGGAGTTCGCAGAAGAGCAGCTTGCATGCGTACGATTGGCTGGTAGCGACTAGTAGGTGCGTGGGCTCCGGCTACAGAGCCCCGGCCGCGTACTTTGGACCAGCTGCCCATCTCCCTTGGGAAGCCCAAATGAATGGCGCGGAGGCCCATTTCCGACTGCCTCTCAACATCATGATGATGGAGCCCCGGGCTCTGGCTCACAGGTGAAACTTCTCGTGGCGGCAAGAGCGCGGCGTAGCTTGCTCGCCGACGGAAGGCCAGATCCGGTTATCAGCTCTGAGCGTGCGTGCATGACATGCCGCTCGGGGAAAGGGGAAGAAGCTCTCCGTCGAGCGCTCGAGGGCACCAAGATGATGCGGCCTTTCAAAGCAGCATCTCGCCGACTCGCTGGTCGCCATCCCCGCCGCTCTCTGCGTAAAACTCGGAACACGGCATTCGCGTGCAAGCGTCATGCCAACATACATCTGGACAAAATTATGCCGCCACCTTGAAGTGCTCGTGTGCACACGTCCATGGCCCATGGAGCAGTACGTGTACATACAGTGCAAAGACACCCGCGACGGGCAAGCGCTGCCGCGTCGCATTCTTGCTGCCTCGCGCTTTGATTATTATCCGATAGCATGTGTGCGGCCGAGGTCAAGTTGCCCCTCGTTGCCGTTGACACGCGGATCGGAGCTCGTGGCTCGTTCTTGTGTGAGGACATAGATTTAACTGCCTGTCTTTGCCCTGGATTTATCCGTGCGCAGCTTGGCTTCACGCGGGGCGGCAGCAGGCGCTCCGCAGCTTGTTGTTTCTATGCACGACGGCCACGTACTGCCGCGATCTTGCTGAGGACCACCAGCCGCCGCTTCATCCTGCCCTTTGACCCGCGTTGGATCCGGAGTGCCATTTCTCAACTGGAAGCGTCGCGGACAAGAGCCACTCGCTCCCCTCCCCCTCCGCGCCTTCGCCTTCCCTGAGTGATTGATCGATCGTAGGACAGGATGCTTCGCCTGTCGCACTCGGTGAAGCGCCGCGTGCCGCTGCACAAGGCCAGCGGCAGCCGCCTGCTGGTGTCCGCGCGCGAGAAGGTGGACCGCCGCAATGCGCCGCGCTTCGAGACGCCCGCCGTGCTCGAGTTCGAGGACGGCACGCGCTTCCACGGCGTGTCCTTCGGCGCCAAGAAGTCCATGGCCGGCGAGGTGGTCTTCACCACGGGCATGGTGGGCTACCCGGAGGCGCTCACGGACCCGTCCTTCAAGGGCCAGATCCTCAACATGACCTTCCCCATGATCGGCAACTACGGCGTGCCCGACACCAAGGCGCTGGACGAGTTCGGTCTCAACAAGAACATCGAGTCCGACCGCATCCACGCCGCCGGCATGGTCGTGCAGGACTACTCGTCCCACCACAGCCACTGGAACGCCGCGCAGTCGCTCTCGGAGTGGCTCGAGAGCGAGGGCATCCCCGGCATCGCCGGCATCGACACGCGCGCCATCACCAAGAAGATCCGCGCGCACGGCGCCATGGCCGGCCGCATCATCGTCGAGGGCAGCGCCTCGCCCGCCCTCGTCGACGTCAACGAGGCCAACCTGGCCGCGCTCGTCTCCACCAAGGAGGTCATCACCTACGGCAAGGGCAACCCGCTCAAGATCCTGGCCGTCGACTGCGGTATCAAGTACAACATTATCCGCGAGCTCGTCAAGCGCGGTGCTGAGGTCAAGCGCGTGCCGTGGAACCACGACATCTCGTCCGAGATCGGCTGGTACGACGGCCTCTTCATCTCCAACGGCCCCGGTGACCCGGCCATCATGAAGGAGACGACTGCCCAGCTCCAGAAGGCGCTGGCCCTGCAGGGCGACAACGTCAAGCCCATCTTCGGTATCTGTCTGGGTAACCAGCTGCTCAGTCTGGCCGCTGGCGCCAACACGTACAAGCTGCCGTTCGGCAACCGTGGCCAGAACCAGCCCGTGCACAACCTCAAGACCGGCCAGAGCTACATCACCGCCCAGAACCACGGTTACGCCGTGGACGGCAAGACCCTGCCCAGCGACTGGGAGGAGCTGTTCGTGAACCTCAACGACGGCACCAACGAGGGTATCATCCACAAGTCCAAGCCGTACTTCACGGCGCAGTTCCACCCGGAGCACGCTGGTGGACCCACGGACACGGAGTTCCTCTTCGACACCTTCCTTGACGCCGTGCGCACCAAGGAAAAGGGACCGATCACTAGCCTGGTGCAGCGCCCCGACATTGAGCGCCCGAAGGTGAAGAAGGTGCTGGTGCTCGGATCTGGTGGTCTGTCCATTGGCCAGGCTGGTGAGTTCGACTACTCTGGTTCTCAGGCCATTAAGGCTCTGAAGGAGGAGAACATCGAGACGATCCTGATCAACCCCAACATCGCCTCCGTGCAGACGAACATTGACCGGTCGAGCGAGGCTCAGGCCAGCAACGTGTACTACCTCCCGGTGAATCCCGACTTCGTGGAGCAGGTCATCAAGCGCGAACGCCCCGATGGTATCCTTATCTCGATGGGTGGCCAGACCGCGCTTAACTGCGGCATGGAGCTCGACAAGCGCGGCGTGTTCGAGAAGTACGGCGTGCAGGTCATGGGTACGCAGATCGATGTGATCAACTACACCGAGGACCGTGAGCTGTTCAACGACAAGCTTGCTGAGATCAACGAGAAGATTGCTCAGAGTGAGGCCGTGGAGTCCGTGGAGGACGCTGTCAAGGCTGCGTACCACATCGGCTTCCCGGTGATGATCCGTTCTGCGTTCGCGCTTGGCGGTCTTGGCTCCGGTATCTGCGACGACGAGGCTCACCTGCGCAAGATGGCCAAGCAGGCCTTCTCGGGTAGCCCTCAGATTCTGGTGGAGCGTTCCATGAAGGGCTGGAAGGAAGTCGAGTACGAGGTGGTGCGTGATGCCGCCAACAACTGTCTGACGGTCTGCAATATGGAGAATTTCGATCCTCTGGGTATTCATACGGGTGAGTCGATCGTTATCGCGCCTTCGCAGACTCTGTCGAACCGCGAGTATCATATGCTGCGTGAGACTGCTCTGAAGGTCGTGCGTCACCTTGGCATTGTCGGTGAGTGCAACATCCAGTACGCCCTGGACCCCGACTCGGAGGAGTACTGCATCATTGAGGTGAACGCGCGTCTGTCGCGATCGAGCGCTCTGGCGTCGAAGGCGACGGGATACCCGCTTGCTTTCGTGGCCGCCAAGCTTGCTCTGGGCATCAACCTGCCGGAGCTGAAGAACTCGGTGACCAAGAGCACGACTGCTTGCTTCGAGCCTTCGCTGGATTACTGCGTTGCCAAGATGCCGCGTTGGGATCTGGCCAAGTTCGACAACGTCAGCACTGAGATTGGCTCGTCGATGAAGAGTGTGGGTGAGGTGATGTCGATTGCCCGTACCTTCGAGGAGGCGATCCAGAAGGCGATCCGTATGGTGGAGCCCTCAAACGAGGGCTTCGAGCCGCGTTACGACGAGTTGACGCGCGACGAGCTTGTGAAGGCTCTTGGCAAGCCGACCGACCGTCGTATCTACCAGATCGCGCAGGCCCTGAAGACTGGTCTGCTGTCGATTGAGCAGGTGCACGAGATCACCAAGATTGACACTTGGTTCCTGAGCCGTCTGCAGGCTATCTGCGACTGCGATGTGAACATGACCGGCAAGAAGCTGAGCGAGGTGACGACTCCCGAGATCGTCGAGGCCAAGAAGTTTGGGTTCTCGGACCGGCAGCTAGCTCGCATGTTCAGCTGCACGGACGACGAGGTGCGTGCCAAGCGTAAGGAGCTTGGCATCGTGCCTGCTGTGAAGCAGATCGATACGCTTGCTGCTGAGTATCCGGCTCAAACCAACTACTTGTACATGACGTACAACGGTACGGAGCACGATGTGCCTGCGCAGGAGCCGAATGACGGTGTGATGGTGCTGGGCAGCGGTGCCTACCGTATTGGTAGCTCCGTCGAGTTCGACTGGTGCGCTGTGAGCTGCATCCGTACGCTCCGCAAGCTTGGCTACCGTGCTGTGATGCTCAACTACAACCCCGAGACGGTGAGCACGGACTACGACGAGTGCGACCAGCTGTACTTCGAGGAGCTATCGAAGGAGCGTGTGATGGACGTCAACGACCGTGAGGGCGTTCAGGGCGTTGTGGTGTCCGTGGGTGGCCAGATCCCGAACAACCTCGCGCTTCCGCTGCACAAGTCTGGCGTGAAGATTCTGGGCACGCACCCGATGATGATTGACAGTGCTGAGGACCGCTTCAAGTTCTCGAAGCTGATGGACGAGGCTGGTGTGCCTCAGCCGGCCTGGAAGGAGCTGACGAGCCATGATGCTGCCCGCGAGTTCGCTGAGCGCGTGGGTTACCCCGTGCTGGTGCGTCCGTCGTACGTGCTGAGTGGTGCTGCCATGAATGTTGCCTACAACTTTGAGCAGCTGGACAACGTGCTAAACCAGGCCGTTGCTGTATCTTCCGACCACCCTGTTGTTATCACGAAGTTCGTGGAGGGTGCCAAGGAGCTTGAGCTTGATGCTGTGGCCAAGGACGGTAAGGTTATCGCTGCTGCCATTTCGGAGCACGTCGAGAACGCCGGTGTGCACAGTGGTGACGCCACGCTGGTGTTGCCGCCTGTGGAGGCCAGCTCGTTCTATACGAACCAGATCAAGCGTAACGCCGAGAAGATCGCGAAGGCGCTGAACATCTCGGGTCCGTTCAACGCGCAGTTCCTGGCTAAGGGCGCTGACGTGAGCGTGATTGAGTGCAACCTGCGTGCCTCGCGTTCGTTCCCGTTCGTGTCGAAGACGACGGGTGCTGACTTTATCAACGCTGCCACCAAGGTGATGGTGAGCGAGTCGACTGAGAACGACAACCTGCCTCCTCTTGACGGCCCCAAGCGCCCCGAGGGCTACGTCGGCATCAAGTCGCCGATGTTCTCGTACACTCGTCTGGGTGGCGCTGACCCGCTGCTCGGCGTCGAGATGGCTTCGACGGGTGAGGTGGCTTGCTTCGGCAAGAACCGCGCTGAGGCGTTCCTGAAGGCGCTGATCTCGTCGAACTTCGAGCTGCCGGAGAAGAACATCTTGCTGTCGATGCAGGACAAGTTCTCGGAGGACTTTGTGCACGCTGCGTACAAGATGCACGAGCTGGGCTACAACCTCTTCACGACGGAGAAGACGCACGCGTACCTGAAGAAGTACGACATCCCGTCCACGAAGGTGGACTTCCCGTCGGATGGCGACAGCGCTAACAACGTCCTGAACCTAATCAAGGACGGCAAGATCGACTTGGTGGTGAACCTGCCCAACAGCCAGAGCAAGCAGACGGAGAACAACTACCAGATCCGTCGTACGGCGGTGGACTTCTCCATCCCGCTGCTGACGAACATCAGCCTGGTGCAGCTCTTCGTGGAGGCCATGGCCATCCACAAGGACCAGCCCATGCTTGGCCTTGAGCCCGACAGTCTGTTCGACTACTACAAGCGCGAGAAGGAGGAGGACGCGTGGACGGACGTGCACGAGTTCCACTAAGCGCATTGTCAATGAAGCTCGCGTGGGGAAGCAGTGTGCGAGTCTCCTGCAGTGAGTATTTCGTGAAGTAGACTAAGAAGAAGCTAGTCCTATCAACACGGCCATTTTTTATCTAACCACCTGCCTTCCTCTTATCTACTGTGCTTGGTCATGAAACACTCGTTGTGCTCTTTGAACCAGTTCTCTAAGCCGAACGCATACAGATCACGTGTGTACGCAGCCTTCTCAGTCTCGTCCATGGTCTCAAGAGCCTCCACCTCCGGGGAGCTCTTCTTCGTCTTAGCTGCTGCTGCATGTGTCAGCTCCAGGTATCGCTTCGAAAAGTCGGTAGCAAGTTGCGGTTGCTGCACCTGGAGCTGCGTCTGGAAGTGCGCACAGCGCGTATACGCCGCGATCACGTAGGCGTCGGCGATGTCGAAGGCCGAGTCGGCCAGCGCGCCGGTTCGCATCCGCTCAAAGCTCGGCAGAGCTTCAGACGTCTCTGTGTCCTGACCTGCTGCCTGCGTGGGCTCGGGCTCCTGCTGCTCCAAGAAACTCATGACCTGGTGCTTGATGCTGCTCTTCTTCGACGTGGATGTCGGTGCACTGAGACCGAAGAACCCGCGAGCAGCCGACGGGTGCGTGTGCGACGGCAACACGTCGAAGCGCTTCCAACAGGCGAAGGACACGATGCCGTTGAGCTGCGCCAGTTGGAAGATGCCGGCGTTGTGGAAGCGCCCGGAGCGGAACATCCGCATGAACGCTTCGATGCCCACGACCCATTGAGCTCCCGGCTGCTGCTGCTGCTCAGCGGCTTGGACAGAAGCTAGGAACTCGTCGACGGCCCCGCCGATGCGCAGCACGTCGGCGCTGGCGAATTGCGTCGTGGGAATGTGGCCCCAGCGACACACGCGGCCGCGCTCCGTCACGACGGCGAACCCCGTGCTGTTGGTGTTGACGTCCAGGCCGAGGACACGCAGAAGCGGTGAGCGACGCACCAGCTGCTGCGAGTGCTCGGCGAGGTTGCAGGCTTCTAGCGCCTTGCGGATACGCGCTCCGTTGCGGCGAAGCGTTGGCGGGGACGCCGTCGCCATTATCGATTTGGGGGGACAAAAACAGTGTAAAGTGGTAGCTCTGAGGGATTGGAGAGCTGTTTGCCAGATTCGGCCTCGTTTATCGATGCTCTCTTGGTGCGATCCTCTTTCTTCAGAAGACGGATGAACGGCCAACAGCGGATCACCCGAAATGGCTTGACGAGAATTGTAGGCATCACCCGAGCACCGAGGAGATCCCGAGGACCATTAGTTTGCCGAGCATTGGTGTCGTCTTGTTTAGACGGAAGAACCTAGTACTTGAAAAATCAATTGTGTATTGAAATGGAAACAAATAAATGCCTTCCGGTAGACTAAATATCAATGAACGTCTTTCATCTTCTACTTTTCTTCTTCACGATTGTCAGCGTCCTCCGATGATGCTTCATCTCTTTTGCCCGTATCGATCTTCTTCACCGACGATTTCTTTTTAGCCCCCGGTGTATCCTCCTCCATCGTGGTGTCTTCAAGTTCTGCCGCCGTCGACACCATCTCTCTCTACAGCCGACTCCGACTGCAGTTGGCCCTTCACCGTCTCCTTCTGCGCCTCACCGAACGGCGTCTGCTGCCACAGCGCCTCGAACTCCTCCGGGCTGCCGCTTGAGCAGATTGACTTGTGCTTTCCTTCGTCCTCTTTACTCTGACGGCTCCAAGTCGCGCGCATCTTCTTGCCGTCGATCTCGCGCTCGTGCACAGCTTTTAGTCGGCCAGTTGAGTCTTCGTAGCGGCGACGCGAGGTCGTAACTCGGCGACCCTCGTCGTCCACTACGGACGAGTTGCTGAACGAGTAGGACGAGTAAGTGGGGCCCTCAGCACCGGTTTTGGGGGCGACCTTGCGCTCGGTAGTTGGAGCGACCTTGTACAAGTGCTTGCGGAGCTGCTTGTCCTGTTTCGTGTTCTTGTTGTGGCACTTGCCCTTCGTCTTGCCCTCGGTCTTGTTTGTGGCCTTGGTCTGGCTTGTAGTATGATGCACCTCTGTGCCGTCTTCATCGTCGACGTCCATGTCGGTGCTAGTATCAGTGTTCGAGTTGGCATTGCCAGCCTTCTTGTCCTCTGGAGCTACCTCGGGGGCAACCTCGAGCTGGAACTCCGCCGGCTTGTACTTGCGCGCCACCACCGGCAGGTCTACGAAAAGGTCGCCATCATCGTCCGAGTCCTGTTCCTCCTCCCCGTATTTCGGCTCCCCCAATACCTCACGGGGCATGTCGAACAGGAAGCGCGGACGCGTCATCGTGTCGCTCATCTGCTCGAGCTCCATCATGGACTGCTCTAGCGACGACATAGGGTACCAGAAGCGCGGTTGCACGAGATCCCACGAGCTAAACATGATTGTGACTGAGTTGCTTGGGTATGTCCTTGATGTCGGTTGCTTGCGTTGTTCGTAGCAAATTCGTTAATGGTCGTGTGAGAGGATCACTTTGGAGGAGCTAGTTTGTGTGGGTACGTTGAAGTGTCAATGGAATGTTGTCGAATGGAGCGCTTCAACATGTCCCATACAAAATTTCATATACTTGCTGTGACGGGTTTCTAGAAAGGAATCGAATGTTGTCGAATGGAGCGCTTCAACATATCCCATACAGAATTTCATATATTTGAAAGTTCAGGAACACCAGACGCGCGGGCGAGCGATTTAATCTTAAAAGTAGCCCCTAGCAAGCTTCCAGAACACTGCACGCTACTCTTCGACACTATATTTTCACGCAAAGGACGCGATGATAAAACTCTCCTGCGTCGCCTCCCATTCCAGTTGCCCATGTCAGTATACAGTACATGTACATGGATACAATAGTAAGGCGAAGAAATTCAGGCAACAAACCAACACGACATCTGCGCCACAGCCCTTTTATACTAACGTCCAGGCTTCCAAGCTACTAGGGTACGTAGTACGCATTTCTATCTCTTCTTGCCTTTCTTTCGTCTGGATGACGACATTGTCGAGGTGGATTCCTTGGTTGCCGCCGGCTTGGATTCGATCTCGATTGTGCCACCCTGTAGTAAGTGTGTTAGCATTGTGAACACCTTAAATCGAGAAAAACAGGGTACGCGTACCAAAATGTCCTCGCGGTGTGCACTCTGCTCGACCTTGGTCTGCGTGTCTAAATAGAACATGAGATCGCGAACCTGGCCCTCTAAATCGCCAATGCGCAGCTCAGTCTCTTGTTCAATCCGTGTGTTTTGTTCCTCTAACATCCGCACGCGCTCCTTCCACTGCTTCTGGTTTTCGATCAGCGACTTATTCAGCTCTCTGCATCGCATGACAAACACAGTGCATTAGTTCAAAATTTTCTGCAGCAGTAAGCCGGTCGGTCCTGTACTCTCCACTCACCTGACAAACGTCAGCTCCTCCTCAAGCTTCTTGGTCTTTTCCGCTAGAGTTGCATTTGCCTTCCTGAGCTGTTTGCGCTCGTGCTCGTGTGCATTTAGCAGCTGCCGGCTCTCACCTTCTTCTACGCGTGCAAGCAATCGCTCGTAATAGAGGCGTTGTTCCTCCAATTGACTTATGCATGGAGGGTAGGCAGATACAGAGAGAACGTCAGACCTACGAGGGTGTTTCGGCAATCAGGAGCAAGCGTAGCTTACCTCTTCAGCAAAAAGTTGTACTCGACTGCGAGCTTCTCGAGTTTACGGTGCTCCCCTTCTTCTTCCTCAGCGGAAGTAGAAGGTGGGTCTTGCGAGCGCTCTCCGCTAAGATTGTTCGGGCTCGGAAACTCCACGAACTTACCGTCTTGCTTGTTTAAAATCAGTCGGTGCACATATCCATCACCAGCATAGTCCCACACACGCTGCGTCTCCAGCTCCAGCGAGTACGTATGCAGCGTCTCCTGGTAATGTTCCTTGGCATGTTCTCCAGAGTAGCGGCCACAGCCCACATGGCCGCAGATCAGACAAATCCAAAGGTGTTCAGTCGTACCGCACACTTCACATGACGAACCAATATCTCCGTGGCTGTACCGACACACAGGACAGCTCGATCCTTCCCACCGGAAGAGACAGTCACAATGGAACGAGTGGTTGCACAGCGTCGTCAAAATCCCCGAGGCCGACGCGTCCAGTCTATCAAGACAGACCGCACACGTCGGGATCTCCGTCATTCCGGCCG
Source organism: Phytophthora pluvialis (assembly GCA_001314425.1). Lineage (NCBI taxonomy): Eukaryota > Oomycota > Peronosporomycetes > Peronosporales > Peronosporaceae > Phytophthora > Phytophthora pluvialis. The sequence continues at coordinate 16,516 of LGTU01000330.1, read as the reverse complement.
GTGGGGGTGGGAACAACTTCCTCATCTGAGCACTGCTCGCTCTTCTCTCCGACCGAGGACTCAACGCCGACGCAGCAGCAGCAACGTTCTCTTGATCTGCATGCTTCTCCTCCAACGCGTCGCAGTCTGGATGGTCTCCGCTCACCACGGGATCAAACTCGATGCTCCTTACAAACACAATTTTGCACCGCTCCTGCTCGATCGAGTTGAAGTATTTGCCGTTATGGTCCTGGCCCAAATAAGACAAAACAAAAAAAAGAAGCAAATACACATAAGTACAACCACAATAATGCAGCGCAGTTTTGTTTGCTACCGTACCTGGAAGAATTGATCCGCTCTTTCCTGCGAGTTGAACTGCATGAGCACCATGCAGTTGCTGCGCTCCGGGTCCTTGAGGATGCGCACGAGCGCGATGTCCTCCCGGAAACTGGCCAGGAACTCGAGGATCTCCACGGGCGACATGTGCGACGGCACCGTCACCACGCAGACCAACGTGCTGCGCTCGCTGGGCAGTTGCTGGCTGGCACTGGCACTGGAGGCGGACGAGTAGGGCTTGTCCGCCCGGTAGAAGCGCAGCCTGCCCGTGGTCACGCGCACCTGCGGGTTCCCGGCCAGGAAGGACGCACCCTGCATCTCCTGCGCATCCTCGAGCAACGGCTCCTCGGTCTTGGCTTCCTCTTCCTCAGCCATGTCGGCGGCCTCGACGCGGATCTGAAACATGTCAACGACGATGGATGGGAAATGAGAGATCAGATTGAAAGAGTGTATCTTTCGGTGTCAGATTTTGTGTGGATTGTGGCGAAGACCATATTTTGTGACAGATTGGGGCGGTAGACCTTATCACAATTTGGGGGCAACTTCATTGCTTGCCCCGTCGAATGAAGCACCACTTGCTGGCGCTGCACCAGTGGACCATGCGTGCTTCGTTGGGCAATCTGAGCCAGCAACTACTGAAGTTCATAGCAATAGCTGCAGCAACTGGAAGTTAGTAACTGCCGAGTTGGTAGTGCCAACTGCAGGCAGAACGGCGTCAAAACGCACGATGTTAGAACACTGGTAAACATTAGCCTTCTTGCGGTGCTCCAACAGTCTACCAAGGTCTTGCACCAAGCTAATAGCACCGCCAGTGGGCGATTGCCGCTACAACTGAGCACAAATTTGGCGGAGAAAAGAGAGAACTTGCGCCTCCGCTAGAAATGCGAGAGCTCCAGACGCACTTCCCTCCTCAGGTGGATCACTACTGTACAGAAGTCTACATTTTGCGTTCTCAAATAGTTCTGGATTTTTGCACCCACCCAGACCATAATTTCGACAAGGCAACCCATCCCATTTTTGTCCCGCAGAAAACTATCCGTCGAGTCGAGCACGAGACAAAAGCACAGCAAAGCGTCGAGTGGAGAGCTGGCGATATTCACCCCGAGGAAGGAAGGAAGGAACACCACAAGGCGAACAGATCCCCGGGAGCCATGTTTAACCAGCCGTACGGGTGCGGGTCCGCATAATGGGGCTCTCGTGTACCAACCAGCCAACTGACCCTCGTCTCTTCTTGCGTGCAGGTACACGGGCGAGGCGACGCACGTCCCCAGTGCTCCGGATGTGGACCCCATTAAGCCGTGCGTCTCCGTAGCTGTCTACCTCAATATGCAATACTCTGTGTCACTCATCTTGTGTGTTCTATGGCTATAGGGAGCAGAAGAACGCGGAGGCCAAGGCTGGCTGCCAGGACTGGCCGTTCGCGCTCCTGTTCGTGCTCAATGTGGGTGTCATCATCGCGCTGATGGTGCTGTGGGGTGCCAAGACACTCACAGACCCGGACAACAACTCGAGCGAGCTGCTGTCGGGTGACGACACGAAGGTCGTGGTGGCCATCGCCGTGGGCATGGCCGTCGTGTCCATGGTGCTGGCCCTGCTGATGGTCAAGCTCATCGTGGCCTACGCGCGTGTCATGATCCTGTTCGTGCTGTGGTTCAACGTGGGCATCTCGTTCGCGCTGGCGGCCTACGGATTCATCATCGGCAACATCTTCATCGCCATTATCGGCGTCATTATTGCCCTGTTGAATCTCTGCTACGCGCGCGCCGTGCAGCATCGCATCCCGTTCGCAGTCGCTAACTTGCGCGTGGCTGAAAGAGCCATTGCCAAGCACTGGTCCACGTACATCGTGTCCATTGTTTTTACTATCGTGCAGATCGCGTGGGTAGTGATTTGGGCCATGGCACTACTGGGAGTTGCAAACAAGATTGCGGAGGACAACCCGAGTTCCGCGAGCAGCAACACTACTACGTCCACGCGGTCTACTTACAAGCAGTCGGGAGGATCCTACGTCGCGTACTTCTTCCTGCTACTGTCGTTCTACTGGGGCCTGCAGGTTTTCAAGAACATCGCTCACACCACTGTCGCGGGCACCGTCGCCACGTTCTGGTACAACGCCGAGTCGGGTGGTGCCACGAGTGCCTCGCTGAAGCGCAGCACCACAACGTCGTTTGGATCGATCTGCTTCGGCTCGCTTATTGTTGCTTTCCTGCAAGCGCTTCGTGCATTGGCGGAGAGCGGTCGCCAGGACGGAAGTGCGTTGGCGTGCTTTGCCGAGTGCATCTTGGGCTGCCTGCAGTCGCTCATGGAGTACTTCAACCGCTGGGCGTACGTCTACGTCGGCATCTACGGCTACAAGTTCACGCAGGCCGGCAAGGCCGTGTTCCAGCTTTTCAAACAGCGCGGCTTCGATGCGATCATCAACGACGATCTCATCGGCAACGTGCTTGGCTTCGCAGCTCTGGGCGTTGGTACGTCTGCTCTATTGACAGTACGTGTTTAAAAATGATCGATGGTGCTAATTGTTACTTCCTCACGCAGGTCTCATCTGTGCTGGTGTCGGCGCGCTGATTGCCGAGACGACTGACGCAGTCACCTTCCAGAACAGCACAGCATTCCTAGCGATCCTGGGGCTCGTGGTCGGCATCGGCGTTGCCGTCACGCCGCTCGCCGTCATCGACAGCTCGGTCGCCACGATCTTCGTCTGCTTCGCCGAGGACCCTGCGGCCCTCCAGCGCTCGCACCCGGAGCTGTACGAGCCGTTGGTGCAGGAGTGGCACAACCTCTACCCGGAGGTCATGGTGCAGGCCGGATACTGGTACGCCTAGTATCCGTCACGCAGCACAAGCCGCCGAAAATGTTTTATTCTTAAGCTCATTTCAATGCACATTGCCGTGATACTCACCTTCGGCGGTTTCCCGAAAAAGTATCTTTAGGATGACAAAAATAGATTATGCAACTTCAGCTCACTCTTCAACGTGCATATAAACCATTAGTGTCGAACCCATTACAGCAGCTCATTCGTCTGCACGTTTGTCGATGTGGCGCTCCGCGCTCGTCCTCTGGACGCTCACACCTCTGGCCATGGCCTCCTCCATGACGGCGCTGCTCTTCCGCGCGGCCTCGACGAGCCTCGTGGCGCGGCGCATCACGGACGTCGTCCATGACGAAGCAAGTGGCAGTGCAGACTCCGGTGCGGACGCAGGGGGCTCGGACATGATCCGGGCCATCCACTACGTAGCCATCGTGGTGCTCATCGTCCTGTCGGCAATCTCGTCAGGGCTCACGCTGGGCCTCATGTCCCTGGACAAAGTGAGTCTGGACGTGGTGGTGAGGGCTGGAGACCGTCAAGGAGCCACCAAGGACGAGATGAAGAAGGCCAAGGCAGCCAAGCGCATCCTGCCGGTCCGGGCGGACAGCAACTTGCTGCTCACGACGTTGGTACTGACCACGGTGGCGGTAAACAGCCTGCTGTCGATCCTCATGGCGGACTTGACCAGTGGTCTTGTGGGCTTCTTCGCGTCCACGATCCTCATCGTCCTGTTCGGTGAGATCGTCCCGCAGTCGCTGTGCTCACGCCACGCCCTGACCATTGGCTCGGCCTTTGTTCCTGTCGTGAGGGTGCTGCTACTGACGCTTTACATCTTCGCCAAACCCGTGAGCTACGTGCTGGATCGCACGGTCGGAGAGGATGTGGGCACCATGTTCACCAAACGAGAGCTCCAGAAACTCGTGGAGATCCATGTAAGGCAAAAGATCGTGCACCCTGAAGAAGGGTACATTGTGCGCGGCGCGATGAGCTACAAGGACAAGGTCGTCAGCGACATCATGATTCCGGCGGACAAACTCTTCTCACTTCCGATATCCTTCCCTACGTTGAAATGCTGCAGAGCGTTGCATATTTATTGCTTGCGTCTTACCACTGCTTGATTCCTTAACCTGGTGCCGCTGACTATTCTGTTCTTTGGTGTTGTCTCCCTCCGCACGCCAGCACGACACTCAGCTTGGACACGCTCAAGATGATCTACAACAGCGGATACAGTCGCATTCCTGTATGGAATAAGGACCCGAACGACGTGGTGGGCATCATCTTCACCAAGGACCTGATCTATGTGGACCCGAACCAAGACGTGCCGCTACTTGCGTTCGCGCGCGTGTTCGCGGTCTCGGCCCACCGTATTTGGCTTGACGCACAGCTTGGCGAGGTGCTCAGCGTTTTCAAAATGGGCAGCACCCACATGGCACTCGTCTACGACGTCAATAATTCTGGCCCGGTACGTTTGCCATTTTGATAGCATCGAGCTGGAAAACCGGCGTCTTATAGTCGTTGCGCCTGTGTTCAGGGGGATCCGTTCTACGAGTTGAAAGGTTTAGTGACTTTAGAAGACATCGTCGAGGAAATCCTGCAGTCCAAGATTACCGACGAGACCGACTCACCCGAAGCTCGAAAGGAGCGACAGCACTGCACAGATCAGATCGGGTATTCCGACGGGGGTGAGTTCGTTGCACACGCCGTCGTCTTGCTTCCACCAACCAGCCCTCGCCGTGACTCGCTTTAAGTGCTGACACAATGTACCCGTCACCTCTTCCCGCTCAGCATACTCCGAAGAAGACCTTCTACTTTCCGAAAGCATGGCAACTTTCGGCACTTCACAAGCTTCAGACTCACGGATTCAGTGCTAGTTGAACTGAGAGAGTTGTTTATCACCACGCACGGTAACTCCGGCGTAGTCAGCATTACCCCACGAAGAAGAACCGCCCGATGCTGGAATCAAGAGCAGCGACGGCGAAACATTGAACTGTGGGGTGCATTATGAACTGCATTTTCACAGCTAGAATATCCTCAAGAATTCATTTTTCCTCTAGGCCATTCCGTGTCAAGCGTCGCGTCCTCTCAAGTGATTTAGATATGCATATCATGGCGGCGACTGCAAGGCGATGGCAATCGCTAGGATGTCTGGTTCTGTGTCTAGCGTTCGTAGCATGCACAGAGGCCGCGAGCACTACTACGACAGCGCTCCAGTGCAATTCTACGGTGGCTGAGCAAGACGCCATTACTCGTTGGTCGCTGTTATCCGAGCTAACGTTTTCGCGCGACTGTAAGCTGTCGAGGCGATAAGTGCTTTCGATAACGGAGATGGACGCTAACACACTTGTCCATGTCTGATGTTGATTTGCAGCTCATGCAGCAGTAGCTTTCGCAGACAAAATTTGGATTGTCGGTGGCGTATCAGCATCATACTACACGAGGCGTCTGGAGTACACCGCAACGCGCTCGGATGTCGTATCGTCCTCTGATGGCATTGAGTGGACAGAGGTGTTGGAGGAAGCTCCATTTCGCCGACGTTATGGACACTCGTTGGTTACATTCACCGATTCCAAGGACAAAGTTGAGCGACTTATATTGCTCGGCGGATTTTCACCTGAGCCGGCGAGTGATGTCTGGGTGACCACCGACGGAGGTAGGCATTTTCACGAGTGTTTTTTTAGGGTACGTATATAACTCAATGTTGTGGCATTTTGCATACAGTTTCTTGGACGGAAGGGACTGCAACAGTTCCCTGGGCAGGCAGAGGCTACCACTGCTCGGTAGTATTCGACAGCAAACTCTGGGTACTTGGTGGAAGTCCGATGAACAATGAGGTTTGGTCCACTTCGTCGGTCCTTGCAGGAACTTGGGAGCAACAGAGTGATGTCCCCTGGTCACCAAGAGCTGCCCACGCGTGTGCTGCTCATGAGGTCATGGCCAACGCGACAGAGGGTGATGCATCCAGAGAAGTGTCCCTATTTCTAATGGGCGGGTGGCGTGACACAAGTATGCGCGACGTGTGGCGAATGGACCCCGCGGGGAATTGGGAGCTGCTGGCCGAAGCAGCACCATGGGACGCTCGAGCGTGGTTCCCCCTCGTGTCGTTTGATTCAAGAATCAATGGTGACGTTCAGCTTGGACCAAGGCTGTGGGTGCTTGGTGGAGGGATCGTAGGCAATGGTATCGAGAAAATGTATCCGTTCTCAGATGTGTGGTACACCCGCGATGGCGTGGAGTGGGTTGCAGCAAGCTCCAATTCTTCAGGTATTTCCACAGCCGAGTGGAGTATGGTGACGCAGAGCAACGTTCAAGTATGCATGGGCAAATGGGGGCATTCGGTTGTACCCTTTCACCGCAAAGTCACTCGGGCGTACTATTGCCACGAATCCTGCACAAACGAAGACGGCATGATTAGCCTCGCGAACCAGCTCATTCCAGTGTGTAACCCAGCGACAACTTTGCCGGAAATCCCGGCACAGCACACTGTGCTTCTCAATAACTCCATGATCACCCGGATGATCTATCCGGACGGGTGTGGTCTATGCAAGACAGACCCAAACGCTCGGTATCAGAATAGCACAAGTGTACCGACGCTTCTTCTCCTGGCTGGAAATGTCGGCGTCCAGAAAGTGAACGACGTCTTTCGAAGCAGCGACGGGAGTGCGTACAATTGCATTGAGTGTGCATGAGGAGTTGCACGAGGTTGTCATGACTGGGATACTGTACCTGTCTTGTAGTGTTGTGCGAGCGGGATGGCAAGATCTGCTCTGGTGAAGGTGTGTGCGTACAAGGCGGCACTTGTCTGTGCAATAGCGGAAAGACCGGAGCGTTCTGCGATAGTGAGCTTGGCTACACCATCATCGACTCGAGTACGTGCCGACCACCTTACATAGCTTTTTCATGGGGGTTGGTACCAATTGACACTTTTTGTTGTATCCTTTTGAAGCGAGTTGCTTCCCAGAGTCGGCACCGGTTGTGGTCACCGGTGGCAAGACCAAACGTTTGGGTGACGTAAAGATTGGAGACTCCGTGCTATCACTTGATGAAGCTGGAAAGTCCGTGTACTCCACCGTCTACTACATTCCACACGAAAGCTTTCGGATGGGCGAGACCGAGTACATCAGTGTGAGGCACGAAGGCATGGAGCATGAACAGGTCAGTTTGTACGTGCCGACCAGACCTTTGCCACCCATGCGGTGCGGTGCAGTGGCCACCTCTATAATACCTGGTGCTGGGCGAGCAGGATCGGATCGTTTTGCGTTGTTGAAATGTGTGACGTGTGACCGGCATCTGTGACGTGTGTAATATGCATGTTTACCAGGACTTTGTTGATGCGCTCCAGCTCACCCCCGAGCACCTCGTGTACTATCTTCCAGAGAGCAAAACTTTCGATCTTGGGCGCAATTCGCACTTGCTGATGGCGAGTCTGGCGCAGAAACCAGCCAGCGAGCTGCGCGTGAACGACCTGCTCTTGACGTGCCCGTCAAGGTCCCCATCGCCAACTCAATCCTGCTCACCGAAGAGCAACACCGAAACCGTATCAAAGTCGGCCAGAAACGCATCGAGCTCTGCCAGCTGGAGCTGCCCCGATGGCAAGTTCGGCAAGCTGACACGTCAAGCGGAGCTCACAGCTACAAGGCTCAGCTTGGTCAGAGTCACCGGATTGAGTCGCGTCAAGCGTCGCGGCGCCAAAACGGTGTACACGATGACGGGCAATCTGTTTGTGGCGGGTGTGCTCTGCAGCAACTTCGGCGACTACTACCCGACGCTGCCTGGTCAACAATGGCGAGATTTGGTAGCCTTCAAGCTGTTCGCCCCGCACCGCGTGGTGTTCAGGTTGCTCCCTTATCCTCGCACCGCCGAGCTCCTACGCACGCTCACGGACCAGCTGGTGCTGCCGGCCTTGACATGGCTTCGCCCGCTTCTCCTCCCCAAGGAGCAAGGAGCTGGGAGTGCTGTCATGGTAGCGTTCACGGAGCCCTAGATTCGCCCCACCGAGCTGGGACCTTTACCGAGGCAAAGCTGAAGATCGATTTTCCACCACATTTTTTAGGGACAACAGCGCAACAGCAAAGCGCGAGAGTTTCGAGACAGCCACCCCAACACTTTCGTTGCTTCCTTCTGGCGTGGATAACCTCGCAGGTTTTTGCTGTACGAATCGACACAGAGGATCACCGAGAAGAGCTGTCGCCGCTGGGGGCCCGCACCGGTAGTCATGTACTGGTATAATGCAGCAAACGCTATCTCGTGTATTGACACGGCCTCAAGTCCAAAGGTTGGCCTTCAAAGTTTGCGTCCCCGGTCTCTGTTGCGGTGCTGTAGAAGCAGTTGGCGCCGGCGCTCCAAGGTTGGGGGAAACTGCGCGGCCCAGGCGAAACCTGTGCTGGCTGGCATCAGCCCGGCGGGCCGTTACGTGGCAGCTCTGACTCTGGCTCGGCGCCGCCACGGGACCAGCTGGGGCTGCTTGTCGGCCAAAGCACCGAGCTCGCTCGAAAAAAGAAGGCGAATACGCAGAGAACCGATGGAACGGGGCTGAGGCGTTCCAACGCTGGCAATGCGTGCGGACGCTGGCTGTCGTGCGTCTTGAAGCGAACCGCTCGTCCGTCGCCTTCCGGCTTTCGTCTGCAGCACGCAGGTGGTGGATTTTCACTCCAACGGGTCCCTACGCGCGTGCGTGTCCATTCCTCCGTTCTCGCCCCTCGGCGTCTTATTACAAACATGCGGCGCCGCGAGCTTGTGGGCGGCTATGACCAAGAGAGACCACATGCTGTGCCAAGCCAAAATGCCGCCCAAGCAAATGCTGAAGCAATTGTCCCACTTGCACAAGTTAAATGCGGGGCATAGCGGGGGCAAGCCTCGTGTGCCAAAAAGACAGGGCCGCTTCAACTGTTTCCGAGGCGAGTAACGTCCAGCCGGGTCTCGCGCACGTTCGGGGCAAGCGGCTGGAAAGGCAAAGTCTCCGTTCACGCCACAAGCGACGAGACCTGCTGGCCGGCAAGTCGCTACGGGCTGCTGCAGATGCGACCGGGCGGCGACTGAAATACTCTCACTGTGCAATTTGCCATCATTAGCACGCGTAGCGCCACCACCCGAAGCCAGCCACTTTCAACGACAAACATGCTCGGCAAGCGTTGCGCATCGGAAATGGAGGCCTGCCTCACCGAGTACTACCGCCAGGAGTGCCTGCGCGCCCTGTACTCCAAGCAGGAGCGCCCGCGCGACTGCGCCTGGGTGAGCAAGGACATGATGGCCAAGCCCCCGCGCCGCGCCCGCAAGGGCGTCTCGTTCGCCATGACACCGGAGATCATCGGCAGCGCCGACCCCACGGTGGACCGCAGCCCCATCGACGTGTCCCCGATCTCCAAGCTCGAGCTCGTCGTGCTGCTCTCGCAGCGCACGTTCCCGGTTCAGGCCTAGATGAAGCAAGCCAGGAACCAGCAACCGGCCAAGCCGCACTGGACAACCAGACTACACCGTAGTACACACCAGACAACGGACATGCTCTGCACTGCTCTGCAAGCACCGCTTCGCTCCGTGCTGGAAGTGTCCGTGCTGGACACTTCCAACCTCCCGCCACTCCTCATGCTAAGAGGGACCTAGAAGACCGGGCATGGCGCCATCCAACATTGGACTCGACACCTCGCCCGAGCCGCAGCATAGAACCATGAGTCGCGATAGAATGACTCGATATTTAAGTTCGCAAACAATGCCAACACTTTCAACAGCGCAACGTACTGGTCTGAGCATTTCCATCAACATAACATGCCAGCGATAGTTTCGGGCAGCAAACCAAAGGATCAGTTCGATGCGGGATCGAGCCGGAACGTCGTTCACACGTCGAGTGGCATGAGGCGATCGACCTCTCTCCGCGACACGCCTTGGTCCAGCAATTGCACACGCGCTTTGGCTCGAGTGACGAGCGCTTTGTCGCGTGCCATCTGCAGCTCCAGCTGACGCAGGGTGAGCTCGACCCTAGCTTTCTCCAGGTCGATTTCGTCAATCGACTGAAGCATGGCGCGCTTCTTGACCGGCTCCGGCGGGATATTCCGCCGCTCGCCCTGTAGGCGGCGTTCTTGCCCTCGCGTGGCTTCCTCTTCTTCCAACTGCATCACTGAAATGGATTCCATCGCCCTACGTTCGCTCTTCCTCACTGGCCGCGTGGTCGGCGGCGTCGGAGGTGTCGCTGGACTCCTTACATCTCCAACGGACTCATTGTCAAAGTCCCAGACAATGCTCTCTGACATCGCCTCCACGCCGCGCCGCTCACGCAGCGGATACCGATAACTCTTCCTCGCCAGTGACGGGGATGGCGACCGGAACCGCGCCTGCGGGGGACTAGCAGCTCGAGCTCGAGCAGGAGCAGGAGCCGGGGCTGACGCAGCTGCTACAGGACGCCGAACCACTGGCGGCGCCACCGTCTTCCGCTTGGTGCTGAGCCTCGGCCTCTTCTTCGGCGGCGGGTCCGCCACCTTGTCCAAGTTCTTCATGACAGGTTGCAGCAGGGCAAAGTAGCGGCAATAGCGCTCCAACACGCGGCGCAAGTTGCGTTCCGCCGGCGTCCCTTCAGCCGCCTGCAGCTCGCGCTTGGTGCTGGCCAGCCGCTCCGCCGCCTCGTGGTACGAGTGCTCCAGCTCCGTCATCTTGGCCTGCACTTGGCTCGGCGTACGGTGCACGAGGCCCTCGGCGTGCAGCCGCTGCACGATCTCGTCGGCCAACGGGCGATGGCTCTCCTTGGCGCTGGTGCATCTCCGCCAGCGCTCGTAGTTGCCCGGCGCGGCCAGCCAGTCCAGCAGCACACCCATCGAGGACTTGCCACCCGACCCGACATGGTCCGACGTCCACTTGATCCGCTGCTGCTGCGACGCCTGCCGCGCACGGAAGAAGCTCGGCTTGACGTGCATCTCGCTGCGGTGCGATTCTCGGCACTTCACTATGTGCGCGCCCGCCCCTCAGACGGGCTTTCAGCCAATCCGCATGTTGAAGTCGCTCTCCGCGCGGTGATTGGTCGAAAACAGGTGTTTCCTTTTTTACCATCACTCCCCGCAGCTTTGGCGCGGTCAGTTTGAATCATGGCGGACGTGCGGCGCGGCATCTGCAGCTCGCCTCTGTCGTCGGCGGACGAGGCGGAGGACGCGACCTTCCCCGAGCTGTCGCCGTCTCCTGCGAAGCCGCGCGGGAAGTCCCGAGCGACGGGCGGCAAGCGGAAGCCCAAGGCCAAGCGGACGGTCCGGCAGAGCAAGAAGCTCAAGCCCAGCACGCCTATCGAGAGGAAGAGCGCCAAGGAGCTGGTGCAGGACGCACCGCAGGACTTCGTCGAGTACCTGGCAGTCCAGCTGAGCGCTATGCAGCAGGCCAAGCTCGAGGCGGAGTTCGGCGGCGGACAGGGCTACATCGTGAAGCTGCCGACGTCCAGCTGGAAGAGTAAGCGCAAACGCGGCGAGCTGGAGCGCTGGATCCGAGCGCTGGGCTTCGTATCCGGTGCCACGCTGAGTCGCAACGCACTGCGCGTTGCCAGTCTGAAGGCGGACGTGATATTGAGCGAGTTAAAGCAGAGAGTGACGTCGATTGCGGAGTAGGTGGCAGGAGAGGAGAGGCTAGTTTTGGAGTAGTGTTGGGCTAATGGTTGTGTATGTGGTGTTGTTATGTGCGTAGCGAGGGCGATAAGGAGGAAAATGCGGTTGTGGAGATTAAACTCATTAGTGAAAGCGCAGATGGAGACACGTCACCTCGAGATGACGGGAAAGAGCAGGATGGAGACTTCTTGATAGACCCGGCGATGATTCGGCTGAAAAAATACTTCCAGAAGCTGGAGTCGCAGAAGATGGAGGTCGTGTCGTATTCGGAGAATCACCGATTGTTGTCGTCGACGCAGCACATGGCGATAGCTGACGCGATGGAGGACGTGCTGGCGCAGCCTTCGATTCGACGAGGCCGTCGACTTGCGAGGCGGCTATCCAAGCTGGGGAGAATATCGGGTCGCCGACTGTCTTCTATTGCTCTTGCGTCGCCTTCCTCTTTTCTGCCGCCTGTGGAAGACGACTGGATGTGGGATCGAGAGATGGATAAAATGTCGTTGACACCAGTCAAGCGACGCATTTCGATCGGGGATAGCACGTCGGCGCAGACGAAGAACGTTCTGGGAGAAAGTGTGCTGCATCTCGTGCTTCACTCTGGGTTAATAGATGTGAAGTCTTCGAAGGAAGTGCTCCGTAAGGTCTCTACCATGTGGGAGAAAATCGCTGTCATGTAAGTTTTCGGGCAGTGTTACTAGTTGCACACACCCTCGTGCTGACCTTGAATGTGTGTGTTTTGCTTTATGCAATCAGGGCGTATGCTTGGACTATTGCAGACTACTCCAAGTTCGTATAAATTATCTTCTTATGTGTTGGTTGCTGAGTTCTAACGATATTACTGTTTCATACTCAATTACAGCAAACCCAACTTGTACTCAAGGGCACAACTTTACAGTCGCTACCCACGTGGCCATTACCTTGCGGACGGTGCATACAAGGAGGTGTTCAAGGTATTTTCATCAGAGCAGAAGCGACTGGAGGCTATCAGCGTGATGGATATTGGCGCAATTCATGACACCGGCAATCAGGTATACGTTCATAATTATTTGTCAGGGATGCGGTCAGCTTGTTCGATCACACTGGATTACTTAAGTACCACTTTTCTTGTCGTAGGGTGTAGTTCGTCAAGAGGTGGCTCACTCTGTACTGCTGTCCGACGCAACTGAGCACGGCATTTGCCCCAATTTTCTCCGGATTTACGATGTTTTCCTCGCGCACGAGTTACCTCGTTCTGATCGCTGGGGTAGTAAGACGCGTCGCAAACCGATGGAGTTGTTAGCGGACGCAAATGCGGATCCTGGAGCTGAAAGCCACTCACCATCAAGTGAAGAGAGTGGACAATTGTTCCAGTACATCCGGATGGAATTCTGCGATGGTGGTGATCTTGAAGACTTTATCGGCCTGCAGAAGAACAAGGCTCTTCCTCTGGATTCTGTTGCTGTGCCATTTTTCTTCCAAATGGTGTTTAGTCTATACTGTGCACGAGAAAAATTCAACCTGCGGCACTGCGATATTAAGGTTCGTGACAACTGCTCGCTATTGCCTGAGTTACACCCCTTGTATGCCAACATCAATTTGGTGTTTTTGTTCTCTGTTGCGTTTACACAGCTTCTCAACTTCTTCCTGAAGGACATTGGTCACGTCAATCTCAGGAAGGCCCTAGGAGCTGATGTGGTCCTGCACTATATGCTGGACGATGCCTCTTTTGTTCTCCAAATGCCTGCATCCTTTTCATACTGGGTAAAGCTGGCCGACTATGGCGCGGCCGACTCCAACCCGGAGAATTTGGGGAAGCCAGTTACAACTGACCAGTTCAGTACGCTGGAAAACTCCCCCGTTGAATTCTTATTGGAAGGCGATACCGCTGAGCAGTCCTACGCCGCAGACACATTTTCGTTGGGCCTCTGCCTGCTGCACTTGTTCACGGGAAGGTACGGCCGGGTGTTTGCTTGATACTGTTTCGTTTTTTTTTCTTCTGACTCATGGGATTTACGCAGTGCTCCATACGAAGAGATCCTGGAAGATGTGCATTGCCCCGCAGAACTACTGAAGGATCTGAAGTTCATGTGGATGGTATGTAACTACCATATTATTACTGAAATACGTGGCCGTAGCTGATGTTTTTGCGTGCCTTTCTCCATGCACTGTAGAGCCCACGAAAGAACTGGGGATTCACTGTGATTAAGAGCGTGGCGCGCGGTGACGACGAGAACACGCTCTGCCACACTTTGTACCGATTTATTGTACTCTTCGGACTACCGGAGAGAAATCCAAGCGAAACCAAAGGAAGAGACAAGGTGTGGCAACTACTGCTGAAGCATTTGCGACCAGATGATCCAGCAATTAATCCCCCCCAACGACGGTCCAGGCGAACGGTAGGCGCGAACGGTTCAAAAATGCACGCGACAACGACGAAGGATCAATTCGACCATGATCAATCGTTGTACTCAATCGCAAGCGGTTCCAACGAGATTATTTATCGATGCCGTGAAGGATTGAAGACCATGCCGGGGGCAATGGACCTACTGAAAAAAATGGTTGACTTTGACCCTTCAAAGCGTCCAACACTCAAGCAGGTGATGTACCACCCGATGTTTTCAAGCCTACGTTCGCCTTCCAAACAGAAGGATGCACCCGCAGACTATGTAATTAGCTACTATAGAAACCGGAGTCAAGGTGGTCGATTGGTGTTGGATGTGTAGATCTCGGCAAACTAAGTACGTGTACTTCGAAGTACAAATCGACGTACTGCCTCGTGGTATGAATCCGATTTCTCTCATTTACATGCTATCTTATCTAATAAGAGATCCCGGAACGACTTCAAAACACTTTCGTAGTCGTCAGAGATCCAAGCGTTCCTTCCCAAAACGCGTTGTCGTCTACATGTATAGCTGAAGCTCCTTGCCCGAGAAACTCATCACTGCTGATAGATCAATAACTCTCGGCTTAGCTGCTCCAACCTCTCATAAGCCCTTCCACACGATGCACCGTTATCTGTATCGGACGCTGAGCTGTGCAGATTTCACGGATCAAATCCTTCGGCTTCATGTACCTCCGTCCGTTGATAGCTATCACCCGTGACCCAACCAAAATACCGCGACTCCTGGCAATGCAGTCCTCGTCAACACTGCGCACAACGCAGTGAAACTCGTTCGCAGACAGGGAGCAACCGAGCTCTTCCTTGTCATGCAGCGTCACATGAATCTCAACAGTCCTAGGTTCCGGGACGGAGGAGATTACGGTCTTAGGTCCCTCCGGCGCCATCTGAGAGCGGAAGACGAAGTGGAACAATATCGGTCGCGGTAGCGTTCGAAGCATGTCCACAACCTCGTCAAACTTCAAGTTCTTCGCGGTGTTCAGGCCGATCAGTAAGCTGCCGACAATTACATTGGCTCGTTCTGCAGCGCCGCCAGGGATGATTCGAGACACCTCCGCATAACCGCTGTTAGCCTTGGCCAAAGTGAAGCCTAACGGTTCACCGGGAGCTCCAATCTTTCGCTCGTACTTTCTCCATTCCACAGCACGCTGGTAATAGCAAAGCAAAGCAAAGACGCAGAACAACGGCATGAGTTTTTGCGGCGCACTACTGAGATTCAGAAAACGAGAGGACTCACCGATGCGCTGACGGTGCATGACTTGGAATGCGAGTTCAATTGACCCAGCGGCACCATAGAGCAGCACGTCGTGCACTTGACAGTTGTGCCATCTGCAAGGTCACTTAAATGTTGCACCTTCATAGTCATGGTCGGCGATACAGCAGGATCCTCCTTCACACTTGGAACAGGGATTTCATCACTGGGAGACGCAATGGCAGCAAGCATCGACAGAAACGACGTCGCCGTAAACGCGCACTCCACCGACGGATCTTTCGCAGCCGCCAGCGCCACGCGGCTCTTGTAGGCTTTTGCTACGCCGGACGAGTACTGTTCCTTCATGGCAAGATCGGAGACCCCGGTTCCCGCACACACAGCGATCCACTTGGCGTTGCCTCCCAGTTCCAGCGCGCGCACCTCGCTCGCCGACCAGGCGTCCATGACCAGCGACTTGACGAAGCTCGTCTGCACGCCCAGCGAGCGGTGCTTGCCGGCGCAGGCCAGACACAGCAGCACGCCGAACGAGACGCCCGCCCACTGCGGACAGATGGCCTTGCAGTCCACACAGCGCTGTGTCAAGACAATGAATACCACGGACCGTTAGCCAAACAAAACTCTACAGCAACTGGGGTCAGGCACAAATTGAGAACGCACGTCATTGCCGGGCAACAGGCGGATCGCCACCTCCGTCGCGGGCGAGAGGCGCACCAGGGCCGGGGGCTCGGGCATCACGCCGCGCTTGGAGCCGGACGCAGCGATTGCCGAGCTGCCGTCCCTAGACGAGGTGGCGGAGCTGCAGCTCGAAGACGTTGGGGAGGGCCGCGCGTCCTTGGGCAGCGTCATGGCGGAGAGATCGGAGCCCTCGAGGCGTTACCAGCGACAAGAATACTGTTGTCGCCGTTCGAAGCCCGCGATTGGACGGGCGTCGACTCAGAACACAGCGCTACGATCCGATAGAAGTGGCTGATGGATACACTAACCAGATGGTTTTGTATAAAGTTTGTAAGCATGTACAGACAACCCTGGCCAACTTAATACCTGTCTTACCTAATATCCTGGTGTACTTAATCACTTAATGATCCACCGACTCGGTAGTCAGGCTTAACTATGGAGCTTAATTAATACCTGCCAAACTTCAAACTTAATGCTCGATTGGGACCTTTTACAATACATTTGATATGTAAAATTTGCTCTTTCATACTTGTTCAGCGCCACAGATCAGTGATCAG
>LGTU01000329.1:0-64693 GCA_001314425.1 Phytophthora pluvialis | reverse complement strand
CACTTTCAACCAATGACAGAGCTACGCGAAGCACACGCTAGCCGTGTGCTTTGTACCTACTTTGTATCTTTAGCTATATAGATCTACCTACATATGTAACTTCAAACAGCCCGTTACAGATACTGCAACCCATTTGCGGACCATTGACGCAGACACCTTCTACCTCTTCGCCAACGCATGGTAGCCCGTCCCTTCACGTTTTTCTTGTACTCGGACGCAACGGTAGTCTTGAATTGGAGAGTGTACCTGTTACGCTTCTTATCCAGTTTCATAGTGGCATGCAGTGTAGTTGTGAAGAGATGGTATTTTGTGAAATGGTCGTGAGGGCTGCGGAAGTCGGAGCCAAGGAATGGGTGGCGAAGGCGAGGGAGGAGGGAGTCCAGAAGCGCTTCGGAATGGATGGTGGCTGAGCCATCTGTTCGTTCAATTTGCTCATGCCTTCTAATCGAGGGCACCATGACGAATTTTTTTTTGTTCATTTTGACCGCCTATGTGGTTGATGCGGGGTAAAAGACGGTAGTTTTTTGTTGTTGCATACAGGTAAAAAAAAATCCCACTACTGATTTTGTCACAACTAGTGTTTTTTGTTGCATACATGTAAAAAAAGACTAGTTGATAAAACTACTGCTTTTGTCACTTTTTGAGAAAGGCTTATGAACTGTCGTCGCCCGGGCGGTGTTCAATGTCCTGGGAGCTCCCATAGGACAAAAATCCTTGACATTTTCACCCCGTCCCGCTGGCATTCAACCGCCAGTCAAATGGTTGCATGCCACCCGTCCGTGGCTCTCAGCCACACAGCCCGCGAGCTTCCGCTCCGCGCCGCACAAACGCAAAAGAGCCCCTCGTCGTAGCATGGTGTTCCTCCGTCAGCTGCTGGCCACGTCGGCCAAGGCCGGCCGCTCGGCCACGCGCTCCATGGCCACGTTCGACCGCACCAAGCCCCACCTGAACGTGGGCACCATCGGCCACGTGGACCACGGCAAGACCACGCTCACGGCGGCCATCACCAAGGTGCTGTCGGAGACGGGCGGCGCCGAGTTCACGAGCTACGCCGACATCGACAAGGCCCCCGAGGAGCGCGCGCGCGGCATCACCATCTCCACAGCCCACGTCGAGTACGAGACGGCCAAGCGCCACTACGCGCACGTGGACTGCCCGGGCCACGCCGACTACGTGAAGAACATGATCACGGGCGCGGCCCAGATGGACGGCGGCATCCTCGTCGTGTCGGCCGGCGACGGCCCCATGCCGCAGACCCGCGAGCACATCCTGCTGGCCCGCCAGGTCGGCGTGCCGGCCCTCGTGGTCTTCATGAACAAGGTGGACCAGGTGGACGACGAGGAGCTGCTGGAGCTCGTGGAGATGGAGATCCGCGAGCTGCTCGAGGCCTACGACTTCCCGGCCGACGACATCCCCGTCGTGCAGGGTTCGGCCCTGGCGGCCGTCGAGGGACGCGACCACCCCATCGGCCGCGACGCCGTGCTCAAGCTCATGGACGAGGTGGACGCCTACATCCCGGACCCCGTGCGCGACTTCGAGAAGCCCTTCCTCATGCCTGTGGAGGACGTGTTCTCCATCTCGGGCCGTGGCACCGTCGTGTCGGGCCGTGTGGAGCAGGGCATCATCAACACCGGCGACGAGGTGGAGCTCGTGGGCCTCAAGCCCAGCTCCAAGACCACGTGCACGGGCGTCGAGATGTTCAAGAAGTCTCTGGACCGCGGCCAGGCCGGCGACAACGTGGGCCTGCTGCTGCGTGGCCTCAAGCGCGACGAGGTGCTGCGCGGCCAGGTGCTGTGCAAGCCCGGCACCATCAACCCGCACACCAAGTTCGAGGCCGAGGTGTACGTGCTCAAGAAGGAGGAGGGCGGCCGCCACACGCCGTTCTTCAGCAACTACCGGCCGCAGTTCTTCTTCCGCACCGCCGACGTGACGGGCAACATCCTGCTCAAGGACGGCACGGAGATGGTCATGCCTGGTGACAACACGGCCATCGACATCGACCTCATCCACCCCATCGCTCTGGACGCCGGTATGAAGTTCAGCATCCGTGAGGGCGGCCGCACCATCGGTGCCGGTGTCGTGTCCAAGGTCGATGCGTAGATATTTTCTGCAGAGCGACTGCAGTAGATGCGTGGGAGCGAGGCGGGAGGGAAACGAAAGGCGTCGAGTAAGGTGCATGGATAGTGACGAGCTTCGTACGCAGCAATACATACAACCGCAACAAACAGAGCAGCTACGTTTGCCATTGACAGTGCACGAATCTGAGTCAGATGAGAGAGAGCTTGGATGGGGGAGTGCTTCAAGTTGAAGTCACCGAGGAAATGCAGTTGTGTCCCCAAACGCGAGTACGGTGCGTTAGTAGTACAAGGTGCTGAAGCGTACATGAAACTACGTGTATGATCATTTTGCGTCCCTTGTCTGCTTCTCCTCCTCATTTACCATAGAAATCAAGCGGTGTATCTCTTGTCTGTGTATCGTCCTCAAGCCAGTTGAGTCGAGTCTACTGCGAAGACCAGACGTCTCGCAGTGGCGGCCTATGAAGCGGCAACCGATGCGGCCATTGCAGCCTTGGCCGAAGCTGCGGCGCTACTGGTCGCACGCGACTCCGAAATGGAGCTCTGGTACGTGCGGAAGGCGTTGACGATGTGCGGGAAGCTGGGCCGCAGCTCCGGCTGCCGGTTCCAGCACGCCTTCATCAGCCGCGAGAAGAACGGCGGGCAGTCGCGCGGGATGTTCGGCCGCAAGTTGCGGTTGAGCACGCCAAGCGCGGCCTGAATCTGGCTCATCCCGTCGTATGGACACTCGCCAGTTACGATCTCCCAAATGACGATGCCGAACGAGAACACGTCGGCCTTCTCCGTGTACTTTTGGTTGCCGAGCACCTCGGGCGCCATCCACTGCACTGTGCCGCAGTTTCCCGTCATGGTCTGCACATGAGCCTTCACACGAGCAAGACCGAAGTCCGACAGCTTGATGTTGAAGTTCTTGTCCACGAGCAAGTTGGGGCTCTTCAAGTCGCGGTGCAGAATGGGGCGTTCAAAGTGGTGCAAGTACGACATGCCCTTGGCCGTGTCGTAAATGAAACGCGACCTCATTTCCTGGTCGATCGACTTGCGATTCATCCGAAGCACCCCCCACAGCGACCCTCGCTGCAGCAGCTCCACCACGAGAGCTCGGTGCGGCGGGTCCATGCACGCCCCCAGCAGTCTGCAAATGTTCGGGTGGCGCAGCACACTCATGATCTCCACCTCGGACTGGAACTCGTTCAGAATGTCGCTGCGCAGGTCCTGGCAGATGAGCAGCTTCACGGCCACGCTCTTGCCGCGCCACTTGCCTTCGTGCACCTTCCCGAACGCGCCCTCTCCGATCATCCTGCCCAGCGTGATCTCGTTGAAGTTGATGTTCTGACTGTAGCTCGCGGGCCGGTGCTTCACCGCGGCCTTGTCCTTGGACGCGTCCACCGGCGCGGGCGGCGGCTTGGCCGCGGCGGCAGCGTTGGCTTCCGGCTTGGCGGCCTCCGCCTTCACGTCCCTGTCGCCCACGCTGATGATGGTCCGGTCGGTCTTGGCCGACTCGGCGTCGCTGTTGTCCGTGTCGTTGGTGGCCTTGGTGTCGTGGCCGGCGTTGAACCAGGCCGAGAGGAAGTGCGGGATCTTGGCCTTCTTGGCGCCGTCCAGCTTGAGCTGCTGCACGGGCTCCATGGGCTGGCCCAGGAACTCGGTCGAGTTGCGGAGGCCGCGGAGCTTGCGGCCGTTGTCGTTGCGCACCGTGGCCACGGCCTCCTCCTCGTCGGGCTTCGTCTTCTCACCGTCCACCTGCTTGGCCTTCTCGGCCCGCTGCTTGGCCTTCTGCTGCCTCCGGAGCTCCTCGCGGAAGGCCGCCTTCTGGTTGATGTCCAGCGTCGCGGCCTCCGAGTCCACGGGCGCGTCCAGCGGCGACGGCCGCGGCGGCAGCTTGGGCGCGCGACGCCCCACGCCGGCCGCCGCGTTGCCCGGCGGGCCCATTTTGATGGGCGAGCCCACCGTGCCGAAGAACGTACTCGTGCGCGTGGGCGCCGCGTTAGGGTCCACGCGCAGCGCGTTGACCGGCTTCTTGCGGCGCTGGAACGTCAGCTTGCGCTGGTTGCCGCGCACCTTGGCGTTCTCCTTGTTCATAATGTGCGGGGAAGATGCCGACGCCGCCTCGAGACCCTTCAGCGTTGTGGCAAAGAGGGAAGTGGCCGCGACGCTTGCCACACGAGAAACAGCTTCCACTCTCTTCCGCGAACGAATTGCCTTTTGCCACGCTGAACTCCGACGGCTGTAGACCCATGGGTCTCTCCCGCCGCAGCGACAACCCACACGGCCAGCTGGGCGAACGCCAAACTGTCAAATGCCGCGCAATTACTCACGCATCGGAGCTGCTCGGCGCGGCGAATCTGCAACGGCGGCGAGGAATGCATCGAGCTCCACTGTCTCCATCAACCAGATGGGTATGCGATGCCAAGCCGTCCGTCCAGTCGCTAGATAATCTAGCGCCGGGGCTCTCTTTCGCTTCCGAAGCAACGACCCGATGGATGGCTTTCTGAACTGAGGAGGAATAAGCTCGTCCACAGGGAAGAGCATCAGCTCGCGTTATCATCCTCCGCATTGCTCTCTTTCCCGGGAGCAAGTTGCCGAGGCCTAAGCTGCAAAGCGCTGTCGTTGCTTTCGGAGCTGCTGCGCGTGGCGCTCCGTGCGGTGATCGGGTGCTATGCGCGTGGTGAACGTGAGCGGGTGGACGTCTGGAGGTCCTCACTTCTTCCTCCACTAGGGTAAAAGTTCAGTTTCAAAAAAAGCAACCTTTTTCATTTGCGCAGGAAACGAGCACGACAACAAGAAGTCTCCATTACCAACCTGCCCCGCCGGTGACACTTTCATCACTACCCCGCATGCTCACGTTGAAGACCCTCAAGCACCGCCTTGGAGAAAATCGTGAAACGCTGCAGCTCATTGGCGAGCTACCGGCGGACATCGACTTCCTAGCGAGCGTTTTGTCGCTCCGAAGCTTCATCCGATGAACACCCCGCCGACACACCAGTCGGCATCACCCTGGAGCGATCACTGAGGCGTTGTATTAATAACGCGCAGGCCACTTCTCGCACTTGACCATTTTTTCATCTCTTGGCCAACTCCTCCAGCTGCAGTTTGGCGGTCGCCGCAGCAGACGGCATCGAGTCTTCTCCGGACAAGTCGGCACGCTGCTTTCCCTCAACACGCGGAGCTTTGCGTACAGACCCCAGTCGCTCCTCCCTTGGTCGTCCTCGCTCACATCGACGTCAAAGCCGCTGAGTTCGAAGCGGGAAGGCGTTTGCTGGAACCGGGTTGCCTCTCGTGGACCGCGGCCAGCGTCGGTCGTGCTGCGCCGAGCAACGTCGGACCGGGGAGGCTCTCTCTGTATATCCTTTCCCCGCTTCTTGAGAGTGTGCGTCCTCAGCTTCCGCTGCGCCCAGCTACGGTATCGCTTCTACTTCTCACAGCGGTGTTGCTTCTCCTCGGGCTTTAGCTTCTTCTTTTCGGCATCGTTGAGCGTGGCGGGACGCGTGGCTTGTCGAAGCGTGCTTTCCTCCTTGGTGAAGTTGTTGTCGCTGCGAGGCATGGCCTTGCCCAATTGGTCGTGTGGTGCTGTGTGCTCCGAATATACCATCTAAGATCGGTTGCTCTCGCTCTCAACTGAGCAACACGAACCTTTTCCATCTCCAGTACACCGACACGAGCAGTGTTGTGTTGCAGACTCCCTTGAGGCGTACTATCGTCTTCTTCCAGCCACACGGTGATCTCAACTGCCAATCTGGCCATTTTCCATGACCGTGAAAGAATGGCAAAGAGTTAACCCTTCAAGCTCGAACGGGTGCTATCTGATATCCCTAAATATGATCTAGCATATAAAAAAACTGCTGAAGATTAACGAGGTTATAGGTAGCCAGCCTCCTTGCTCCCCATAGCAGGAAATCTCCCGCGCAAAAGGCCATCGGTTAGACATGGGAAGTCATTTGTCCTCACCGCGGCGAATCTGCAACGGCGATGAGGAATGGCCTGGAGAGGACATTTGGCTATACCATTGGAAGGAGACAGCGGCGTTTTCGCTCGGCGCTGCTGAAGACTCGAGATCAAGTGACAACTCCGTGTCGGACTGTCCAGGTGCGGTTCCATCAACCAGATGGGTATGCGATGCCGAAGCTGCCAAGCCGTCAAGTCGCGAGTCTCTCTTTCGCAGCAGCGACGGCGATGGATGGCTGGACTGAGGCGGAATAAGCTCGTCCATTGGGAGAGCGTTTGGATCCCTCTTACGCTACTCGCTTTGCCGGTGGCACTGCAACTGACAAGCAGCAAAGCTTTTTCGTTGCTGACGCCTACCGAAAAGGGAAACGGTCTGCGGAGCTGCCGTGAGTTCGACTGCTGTGAGCGGGTGGGCGTCTGGAGAACAAGCGAGTTGAAGTTGACTGAAAAAATGGCTCAATTTTTTTGCCAGGGTAAAAGTTCAGTTCGAAAGGGCAGCCTTTTCGTTTGCGCGGGAAACGTTTGGGTGCGCACTTGCACGGCAATAAGTCTCTATGCCTTGATGACACTTTCACGAGCAGCAACTCGGCGCAAACTCACTTTTTTTTCAGCAATCAGCGGCACCGGTATCCGGTGTGGAAATGTGTACACTTCCAGTAAAAAAACGCTGGTTGCTTGATAATTATTTCGAGCACCGCGGGGCCATACTGTTAGCCACGTGAAGCGAACTCGGAGAGTCGGGTTGGTGTTTGCCAACGGAGACCTCAACCTCGACATGTTTGCGCCCCGCTCTCTCGGATTTGACACGCTGAATTTGCTGACTCTGCTCTTGTTGCCTCGCGTCGTCGTGTCGCGCGAGCCATAGACCGGGGGTGCAGAAGCAAGTCTGGGGGATTTGAGGGGGCACACTGGGTGGTCGGGCCGAGTCTATCTAGCATTGCCACAGTTTGCCTTGTATCAACGGAGACGTGCGGCCCCCGAGGAATGGCCGACTTCAGCAACTCGCTGGGCGGCCTCCCGCGCCTGCAGTTCAGCAAAGTGCGGGCACAGCAGCTCGAGTCCACGAGCGACGACCTCGTGGACAAGGCGCTCGGCGTGTACGACGAGTTCCATGCGCACAAGAAGAAGGCCAGGACTTCCAAGCAGTGGAAGCTCGTGAAACGGAAGAAGTCGCTCAACATTTACAGGGAACGGGGAAAATCTAAGTCCCGCGACAGCCGCGTGTACCTCTGCAGCGGGGTCATGCCCGGCACCGTCGAGGACATGGTCAGTGGCACGTATTTCGACGACACGGAGAACATGCGGATCGGGCTCAGCGTCTTGATGGACAAGTTCCTGGACGCCAGAGTGCTGCACGTGTTCGAGCAGAACCCGGTGACCAGCAGCGTCGTCTTCTCGGGCGTCAAGTGGCTGGCGCTCAAGACGCCCACCAGCGCGGCGCTCATCCACGACCGCGACATTCTCTTCTACAACCGCATCGGCCGCATCGTCGATCGTCGAGGGCGGTACTTTGTCTACTGCGTGATGGACTCGATCGACCTGGACGAGTTCCCAGCCAACCGGCAGCACCACTTGGAGCGCAGTTTTATCTCGTTGTGCTACCTTTTCCGACAGGTTCAGGAGGAGTGGGTGGGCTGCTTTATCATGGGGAGCTCCTCCATGGGCGGCACGCTCCCGCGAAGTGTGAGTGAACTCATCACGGCCGAGCGGATGCTGTCCGTGGGCAACTTCCTCGTCGTAGCTCGTGCCAAGGCGTACTCCGCTCGTATTGCAAGCAGCGCCGATCGAATCCCGTCGACTAGCACCTCCTGTGACGTGTGCATGAAAAAGCCCAACATGCTGAGCGGTTCGCTCAAGCTCTGCATGGGCTGCCGCCGTAACACGTGCAGGAAGTGTCGCGAGTGGTGCAATGTGTTTCGCCTTGAGCTGCGTACGCAGAAACCGGGCAAGGATCGATTCTGCTCGCAGTGCATCTCCGAGGTGACTCGCCCCACCATGTCGACCTTCTACATCTGCAGTCTCAATGAGTCCACGAACAACAGCGGCAACTTCCAAGGCTCCAACTCCATATCAACGTCTGCGTCTGGTTTCAAGCACAGCAGTAGCAGTCCTTCGTCATCGCCTTACTCGCATGATTTCTCCGAAGTCGACTCGGATGCGTGGCTTCCAGGTCCTCCTGATCTACCGGAGAACCTTGACGGCCTCGCCAACTTCGTCGAGCGAGCAAGTCTGGCGAACGCAAGGGACATGCAGTGGAACCAGGAAGAGCTCGACTATTTCTCCGACATCCTGCGGGAGTCGGGTCAATTCAAGCCGACGCAGTTTGCACAGAGCAGCAATGCAGCCGCCAGCAGTAGCAACAGCCACGCGCGACGAACTCAGAGCTACACTCAAGACTCCCACCTGGGCAGCTCGCTACCTCCATCAAACCAGGAGACAATGGACCGCCGGGTGTCTCGGAGCCACGCTTCGGACGATAACTTAGCGCCACAGAATCCGCACCAGAAATTCTTTTGTGTCGATGAACTAGACTGAAGCCTTCCATGGTGGAAGGTACCAGTAGTGAAATATAGATCAACACAGCACTCTGAACGCTGTCGACTTAGCTTGGCGCATTTGCTTGTCTTTATTTGAGATTGTTTATCATGTACACGCACTACACACCCCAACACTGCTCTCCTGCATCTACAGACTGCTGGTGATCACATCTGCAACGGCGATGATGATGTTGAACATCTGCGAGTACATGCCGAGCTTGGAGGCGTACGCCATCTGCGCCGACGTGTTGATGAGCGGCACCACGGGCTCGGCCTTCCTGGCGCTGTCGAAATCCTTGCTGCCCTTGGAGCGGACGTCTTGCAGCTTCTTGCGGAAGCGCTCCTTGACCCAGCCCTGGATGCGCAGCACGACACTAAACCACTCCTCGAACTCGAGCGTGCGAATCGACTTGAGCACGAAGAACGTACGGCGCAGACTCTCCTCCTCGTAGGAGATCATCATTCCCATGAGGAAGATCACGCACACGTAGCCGGCGTACTGCTGGTAGTAGGCCGGTGACATGCTGCTGGCGGCGATGATAATACCCACCGCCACAACGAAGGTCGTATACGTCGCGTAGATGAAGCGCACACGGAATCCCGAACGGTGGGCGAACAGCACGGCGTTCAAGAAACCCATGTAGTACACAGGCTTCGGCTGGCCGGGGGCGGCGTCGTGCAATTTCTCGTACTCGTTGACCTTCTCGCCTGTAGATACAGCCAGCAAGAGGATGCCCATGCAGCACACATGGCATGCAATCACGATCGACGAGAAAATCTGCGTCGAGCGCACGTAGCCGCCTTTGTTGATAAGCACGTCCAGAACGCGGTCCTTGGTTGCGTACTTGATCTGCGCTGCTTCCACGACCAGCTTCAATCGAGCTGTGTCCTGCGTCGACCCGTCGGCTTCGGTCATGATGTCGCTCTTGCTCTCGAGATCACCGTTGGGGTTCTTAACACTGACTGAAACCATCGAGTCCCTTGTAAGCGCAGCGTTCTTGGCCTCCTCGGCCTCCTTCACCCACCGAGCGTAGAATGCCTTACCCAGGAAGTACATGAACAACGCAGCCGAGAAGTAGAGCGGCACCGTCACGCCGAAACGCAGCACCAGAGCGTACGTCAAATCACTGTCGTCGACCAAGTTGTCTTTCTTGACTTTGAGGAACTTGATGTCCTGCAGCAGCAGCACGAGCTGGTTCAGCAACAGCGTCCAGATTGCGAAGCGGATCGTGCGGAACACACCCTGGTGCAGCGAGCCCGAGTTGGGGTTCTCGTATGGGAACGGGTCAATGAGGTACCAGTAGCGGTAGAAGCACTCCTCGACCTCAGGGTGGCGGAACTTGAGCGACCAGCGGTGCATGAGCGTCTTCTTGCTGAACTTGTCCGTCTTGATCTCAGACACAGCGTCTGCATCCATCGTGCCGGAGAACGG
The DNA here is from genome assembly GCA_001314425.1 of Phytophthora pluvialis. Lineage (NCBI taxonomy): Eukaryota > Oomycota > Peronosporomycetes > Peronosporales > Peronosporaceae > Phytophthora > Phytophthora pluvialis. The sequence goes on along the minus strand of LGTU01000329.1, from coordinate 54,707 downwards.
CAGCTGCAGACAGAAGTTGCGCCGACGCAGCAGCTCCTGGCGGTACTGAGACACCATACCACCGATGGCCGTGATACCGTAGTTAATGGCCTGGTACGAAATGTCCGTGTACGAGTCGAAAGTGCTGGGGAATGGGAGCGTGTTGCGCACGGTCATCATGACGATCAGGTAGCTGAAGAAAATGCCCCAACCGATGCAGCACGACTTGATGTAGCGCATTCTGGTGATGCCAAAGATCGGGATCAGCAGAATCAGCAACGGGATGACGGGACCTTTGGCCTTCTCGATGGGTTTCTTCGCAATCATCAAGGCAGCAACAACCACGAACACCGTGGCCACGACGTTTTCCAGGTACTTTCGTCCAATGCTCGTGAACGTGGCCAGGATCCCCAGCAAAAAAGTAGGCAACATGACACCGAACGTCAAGGCCATAATGGTCGTTTTGTCCTCGTCCGTGCGTCCGTTAGTGGCGGACTCGTCCCATTTGTCAGATCTCCACTCATTCATGTAGAGAGCGGTAAGCCCCACGAATCCAATGAAGAAACAGGCGCGAACGCGGTTCACCGACGAGTCCTGCGCAATTGTTAGGAAATTGTCCTCGTAGAACGTCGGCGCCACGTTGGAGAAGTACAGCGAGCGCCCCATGTTGGTCTGCTGCTGGATGCGCTGGAACTGCTGCGTGTAGTAGTTCTTGGCCTTGATCTGCTTCATGATGTCTGCGGAAAGTTAGTTTTGGCAAAAGTTTTGGCAAAAAAGATGGCGAAAAGATTAGCACTGGCACGAGAAGAAGTGAAAAAATGGAGTAACCGACAGCTTTACCTTTGAAGCCGCCGGTGTAGTTGGGCGGCGCGTTGGCGCGCAGGATGGTCTCGTTCGCGTCGTCGTCGGTGTACGGTTTGGCGCTGTGCGAGAGCACGCGGCTGCGGGCGTGGCTCTGACTCTGGCTCATGCTGGCGCTGTGTCTGCTGCGGGACATGCGGCCGTTGGATGGGCGAGCGCTTCCTTTGCTCTTGGGCGTGTCGTTCTTCAACTCGATGAAGGAACTGGTGCGCTCTTCCATGATGTAGGTGCGGTCCTGTTCTGCTGTTGCCATTCACGGGCAGCACGGAAACACTGGAACTCGCTGTTGCCTGTTGGCCTATTCCCGGTGAATCAGGAACTGAACGGCAAAGGCAAAGGCAAAGCGATGCGGAGCAAGCGGCGCGTGGGCAGAGAGATCGGTTTCCCCAAATCCCTGGACTGAAAGCGGTCGCACGCACTGACCGGCTGGTCACCGGCTGGGACTTTAGGCACACAACACACCTCCTAACCTGCAGCAGACTCCGGAATCGACGTCGCCAGCGAAATGCAAAAGCGGAAATGACGGGACTGGATCGCTGCCCGATCACTCCGCGGCGGGAAGTCGCAGCCCACCCACGAGCACAAACGGGCGGCATTTCGAGCCAGAAGCGTGATGACACCCCCTTTTGAAGCCATCGGCTGCAGCATTGCCTCACCTCCGTCCAAAGTCACTTCGGCCGGCCCGTCGTCGTCGGGTTGAAAAAAATTGGGGCAAATGTGAGGCTGGAGAAGGCGGCCGTCCGGGATTTGACCTGCCGAACGGCTGCAACATGCCTGCAGCGGAGCACGGATTAGGAGACTGCAGCGCAAAGCTGCATGGCGTAGTGCCTTGACGCTAACTCACTGTATTTAATAGACTTGGTCTGAGTATGCCATGTAAACGGCATGAATCGACTAATGTACCACCGCATCTCGAAACTTGGGTAAGCTTACGGTACCGGTAAGGCGTACATGTAGTACCAGTAAGCTCGTGGTTAGCATGGACACAGCGCGTCTTGCGCTTCGCCTCGTCGCTGCTGGATGGTCAACCCATTTTGCGGCTGGTCGCCATGACCGTCACGGCGGCGCAGCCTGGTGGCGCAACTTTTTGCAAGCTTTTACACGGCAACGCCGATGTCCATCAGAGTGTACCAGTAGAGTGTAGCATAGCAATACTATATTGTAACTACTATACACTGTAGTACTTTGATCCCGCGGTTGTTCGCATTCTACTTATTGTAGTACTAAGTAGAATCTTTCAGCTCTAAATAGTACTGACGATTCTACAGGAAGTAGAATGATGACGACCATGGCACGTTGTTTGCTCCTGCAGCACCCAATATTAACAATCGCAAGGCATCATGACCAGTACACAAGTTACCGTCGTGTGTTGCTACAAGAAGTCACCTGAACTGACCACTACTCCAACCGTATGAGATGGACGCATGCATGTTGGTAGGGGAAACGGCTACGGAAGTTAAGCAAAAGTTATGATGCAGACACCAATGCTCACTTTAACTAATATATAAGGAATTTTTGAGTCTATGTGGAGTTCCTGTTGCCTTCGTCAGCGTACAGCCTCTTGCCCGACTTGCAGCAGTGAGCACGCTCGTGATCGCTTCCACAGTTCAATGCCTAGGAGCTATGGAATTATGAACGGGCAACGTACATGTACAACGGCGGAAAACAAGCCCACCGAAGCAAATTCGCCTTCGTTGTAATAATAGAGGCGGGATTCACCGTTTGGAATAGCTGTGGCGGCCTCGAAAGTACTGGTGGAACTACTGAAAGTACAATTACATAGTACTAAGTAGCTCGATTTCGATTGTACTGAGTACTTTGTAGTTACAAATTTAACCAGCTATTAATATGAGTATTAAAAATAGTATACTACAATGACTCTAATGGTACCCATCGTGCAGTACGACGTGTATCAATGCTGTACCCGTTGAACTACCTCTAACTGTTTTAGGTGCAAAATTCGCTTCAAATTCAAAAGCTCTACTTGCCGGGCAACTTGTCCCCGGCTCAAAACCACTATCAACGCATCAAAACGCTCGTCAATCCAGCTCGTCGATACAAACCGCTCGGGGCTTCTCCTTCGTTCGGGATTCTCCCAGCAGTTCCGACTCCGTGCCGGGCACTCGGATGCGCACGTACTCCTGCCGGTCCTCGTCGAACACGACGGCCCACTTGCCGCTGCGCTCGTTCGGGAGACACTCTGTCCACGGCCCGGACTCCACCGACCCCTCTTCGAAGAACCTGTTCCCTTCCCTGTACAGGTTCTCGGCGCTGGGGCTGTCCGAGTAGTCGTACCGCCCGTCGTAGTCCGGCGGGGACTCCTGCCGCCCATTGGAAATCGCCGAGCTGCTCGAGTTCTCCCCGCTCCAATGCCGGTGCCGCGAACTCTGGCTCGACGCAGTGTGGTGGTGACCAGACCCGGACCTCCGACGCCGTTCGCGGCGGCGCGACTTATTGCTCGAGCTCTCGAGGAACTGCGAGATCTCCAGCAGCTCCTCTTGGTTCCATGTGATGGTCTCCTCCTCCATCGCGATGCTGTCGTGGCATCGCCGCGTGAACTCCGCTAGTTTGTCGAGGCGCATGGACGCGTGGAAGCCCGACTTGGACGCCGACAACTCCGCCTTGGATTGGTCATCCGAACGAGAAGACCCCAAACGAGACCCATTCAACACGTCGTGCACTTCATCCAGCCCGGCACTGCTCTTCGCCCCACCACTTCGGGTGACCTTGTCCACACATAGCCGGCAAAAATGCTCCGTAGCAGGTTTGCCCGACCGCAATTGCAAACGGAATACACCGCGACGCTGACGACACTTCCGACACACTTTTTGACGACAGCCCATGCACAGTTTGTGCGAAAACCCCAGCATCTTCGGCGGCGGTGATAGACACACCACACAGTGCGGCGCCCCCTTTTCCGGCGCCCTCACCATGCTACCTGCCATCAACGCTGAAAAATGCTTCGCCCGCGCACAGCGCAGGAAATTCCCTGCACTCAGCACCCTCTCCGCACAAATAAAGCTCGAGATACTGTGCGGGATCACCGTATCCAAGTTCATATCCCCCAGCATGAAGACACCCAGCCAGTCCGGACTCAGCTGTCGATACATGTAGCACCACGACACGTCCACGCGTTGCACGCCCCGTTCCCGGTTGGCCGGTCGCTCCGGCAGGTCGATCGACTGCAGCACGTGGTAGGCGAAGTACTGCCCGTTGCGGTCCACGATGCGCCCCATGCGCTCGTACGTGAGCATATCCTTGTCGCTCAGCAGTCCGCTGGCCCCGGCAAAGCCCCGCATGACGAACCACTTGATGCCCGCAAACACAATGGGAGCGCGGGGGTCGTGCGCCTCGAAGACCCGCAGCACGGCGCCGTCCACGAACTTGTCGCTCAGCAGACTCTTGCAGATGCGCAGGCTCTCGGTGGAGTCGCAGTACACGCCGTTGAGCGCGTCGTCCAGCGTCCCGGGCACGATGCCGCTGCCTAGTAGCACGCGCGCGCCGTCGGCGCCGTCCACCGCGCGCGGCCGGTAGACGTTGATGGCGTTGCGGCGGCGCACGCGCTGCCAGTCCCCGAGGCCCGTCGCGGCGTGGAACTTGTCGTGCGTGCTCAGCGCGCGGTCGATGAGGTCGTCGCATTGGCTGTCGAGCTGCGCGCGGCGCGAGGCGCTAAACTGGACGGGCGGCAGGCTCGACGCCATGGGGCGTGGGGTCCTCTTCGAGACGAAATGTCTTTGTGCGCCAGAGTTGACAAGCAGCGGCGCGCTTCACTTGGATATTGTATCCCGCGGGGACATGTGTTCTCGGGTCATCAATGAGCTTCATAGCAGATCCGCTTTGCATAGCGAAACAGCATCACAATGGCCTGCGAGGAAGGCATCCATACGAAAGCAGTGATCCCTTGTGGCCTCGGGAGATAGCGAGCAAAGCTCTCGTAACCTATAGTAATCTACGACTACAGAACTCTATCCAGTGCAGCGAGTTTCCAAAAAGCGCGAGTGTTAGCAAAAAAAATTACAACTCAACTACAGGGCACGTCTGCCCAGGACAGGCACAATCGAGGCGACGGACACCTTGTTTTGGAGGCCGAACCAGCACCAGCCAGATGCAGCATTAAAAAATAATGTTGTATTGCACATTTTTCATTGTGTTGCCAAACTGTTACTGGAATCATTGAGCAGCACACGAGGGCTCAAAAGTGTGCAGAGTGCTTTAAGACTTTGCGTGAAGGTTGCCTTCGACGTACCTAGCCCAAACACCCATATCGCAAACGAAATTTACAAGGAATGCTTCAATTCTCCAAGCCGGAGACCGCCATTTATATTACGAGAACGGCAACAAATTCGGCAACGGAACGCGAATACGGTCCTGCAGCACTTATCGGCCACGAGAAAAGTACATGTATGTCCTGATTGTGGTTTTGCTTAGATTGCGCAATCTAGAACCAAACTTCGACTAGATGTAGACCTATATAGCAACAACAAGGCTGGACTTGCTTGCAATAGCAGCGAGACTGTGGAGTCTCGCACTTGGCACTGATGTCAGCTGCACGAACTCTCACCAATCTGTATCTGCGACGATAACTCTGCCCATGCCCAACAAACATTCACAACGAATACTTTGCAGTTCCCTCTCGACGCCAGGTCGCTGGCCAGTACTGTGGAGCCAACGCACCAATGTCCCCAGATCTGATTCTAGAAGATTCTCTCAATGGCAACCAATGGGATGGTGTTTTGCATGAATAGGGCGGGTATTTCGTCCAATCGGGACGTATTTTTCTCAGAACGCGAGGACTGACTTGGTTTCAGTACAGCAAACTGAACCCCTGTGCGTCCTAGACGCGGGTAGGGCTGTCTATACAAACTCGCAGTGCTTAATTTTGGCCACTCCCGGGGATCGGGAGAGAGGGGGCCGAGAAACCGCTGTGGGCGCTTTCAGGCCTAGAGCATTCATCGTTTCTCTGGGTGGGGAACAAGCGAGCGCGGCGACAGCGGAGCAGGTCCGGGCGTCTGCTACAGCGGCGAGCGATACACACAGCGGAAGAGGCCGTCCTTTTCCCCGTCTGTTTGAATCTACATCTACCTCAGATACCATGCAGCAGGAGCGAGAGAGCGCGGAGCTGTGCCTGAACGGCTGCGGCTTCTTCGGCGCGCCGGGCAGCGGCGGCATGTGCAGCGTGTGCTGGAAGAAGACCATGTCGGACCGCCAGGCTGCGACGGTGGCGTCCCCGCGCGCGGCCGCGCCGAAGGTGGACGAGGCGGCTATGCTGGAGACGGCGGCGCCCGCCCCGTCCGACGCCGTGGACGACAACTACTCGGCGCTGACCGAGGAGGCGACCGAGAAGCCGGCGGAGAAGCTAGTACAGAAGAACAAGAAGCGCTGCTGGGAGTGCAAGAAGAAGGTGGGCCTCACGGCCATCGAGTGCCGCTGCGGCTACGTGTTCTGCAGCAGCCACCGCTTCGAGGACCAGCACCACTGCACCTTCGACTTCAAGACGGCGGACCGCGCCGAGCTGGCGCGCCGCAACCCCGGCGGCGGCGAGTTCAGCAAGCTGGAGAAGCTGTAAGCGAGGCCGCTCTGTCCGTCTATGAGACGGCCGCGCGGACGAGCAACAGATTCGGCGGCGACGGCTCGCGATCAGTCAAGTGCTGACTTCGGGGGCTGCTACCACGCCGACCAGCGGGCGGTTAGTGACGAAGGATGAGAGGACGCGCTGGGACGGCAGTCGGCGGCGGCAGCGCGTTGGTGGATGTAATATTAGGACGAAGGGCCAGCCAGCTGGCGGAGCACCGCGTCCACAGAGACTCCCAGAGGATCGCTTAGCTTTTCGCCATCCATGCAGTTTTCTTTCAAATTCCATGCCATTTTTTCTTGAGAAGAATGCACTTGGTTTTCTTATAGTACGTCTGCCTCGTGGCAGAGCCTCCCACGACTAGAGTCCATCGATTGAGTGCACCTGGCCTTGGTTGCCGCTGGCGTTTTGTGTCGTTGGGCCGCGACTGGATCTTTCACACCACGTCGCAGAGCACTCACGAGCCGGTAATGTGTCAACGCCATCGCAGTCCCTTCGCATTTATTAGCTAAGCATTACGGGATAGCCTGGTAGTTAGTGGGCGGCAGCTTCTGCTCGGTGTCGCGGAGCTTGCGCGAATAGCGCTCCAGCTCGAAGAAGCACCAGCGCTTGAGCGAGTCCGGGATCGCGCGGTAGACCGGCGGCGGCAGCATGAGCAGCGGGCTGGTCGAGCGCTTGTACTCGATGTAGTCCGGGTCGAGCCCGAAGCGCTCGTCGTAGCGGTCTTCGGCCAGCGGCACGCCCGACAGGAACATGAGCACCAGGAACGTGAACACGGGGCTGACGCAGCTGACGTAGTAGAACCACGTCTCGCCCCCGTTGCCGCCGAAGTTGGCGCTGGCAACGACAGTCACCCCCGCCCAGCACAGCATCTCGCCAAAGTAGTTCGGGTGACGCGAGTACTTCCACACGCCCGAGCGCAGCAGCTTGCCCTTGTTCCGAGGGTCGTCGTTGAAGGCCGACTTGGACGCGTCGGCGGCGTACTCCAGCGCCATCCCGATTGCCCAGACCACAATGCCGACGATGTCTCTGGGCTCACCGAAGCTGCCGTCGACCTGGTCGCCGCACGAGTTGGCCAGCACCACCGGCAGCGAGACCAAGAAAATCCAGAGGATCTGGAACACCCAGAAGCCGAAGAACGCCATGCAGTTGGCGCGCATCTCGTCGAAGCGCTCGTCCTTGCCGCGCTTGAGCACCCGGATGAGCAGGAAGGAGCCGAGGCGCAGCGCCCACACCACCTGCAGACACGTGACCACGATGGATCGGGTGTCGAACACGCCCTGCAGCATTAGCGACAGCACCGCCAGCACGATGAAGTTGAGCGCACCCGCCAGGTCCGTCACCTTGTCGAACTGGCACGTGTAGGCCACGACGAAGAAGCTGCACTGCATGAAGACCGTCACGCCCAAGCAGATGAGCAGCATGATGCCGCCTGAGACCAAAGGTTCGTCCATTGTAGGTGGAGATCTAGCAGACACGTGGTCGATGTGGCGAGCTGAGAGATCGATTTGCACTCCTCGGAGACGGAAAACTTGGGCAATACACAGTCTACAGGACTCCGCTAATAGTGGTGCGACCAGCGAAGGACAGGACCCTTTTAGGGAACACAATCGAAGCAGCACGAAAGAGGGCGATGCGATATAGGAATGATTGTACTGGTATGCTTTGGTTGCGGCTTTTCATGAGCTTTAAGTGTGCCTGTCCTTGCCGGCACACTGTTGTTGAGAGAATCACTGCCAACCGTTATACGCTACTTGCCGCTGCCTCCAAGTGAAACTTGGCGGGCAGCATCCCAGGCATCTCTTATCGCTCACTTCTCACTCCTTGACGAGGATATACACGGCGTGGATAATACCAGGAATGTACCTGCAGCAACAGCGAAAACCATACTCGTCATGCAACGCGCGGCAGTATCTTGCAAGATTGCATATGCTGCAACTCACCCTAGCAGCGTGAGCAGGCAATTGATGGCGAAGTCCTTGTTGCAGCCCACTTGGAAGAACACGCCGAGCGGGGGCAGCAAAATCGAGCACAGCAAGCGCGGACAGTCTCCACAAGTGATGGCCATGGCTTCTCTCGGAGTGGTGATGACGCGGCAGTAGAGAGCTAATTGCACAGTGACCGAAAACACTAACCGCAGCAAAGTCACTGTCCAACGAACCGATCCGACAGTTAAGTGATGGAGAATTTCCATCCGGGATGCGACGCAAGAAGACCAGAAGCCCCGCTTCGCTACAACGGCAAGTTTTTAGCTCGTTCTAAACCACTTCAACCCGTTCTAAGCGCTAACTTTCTGTACTTTCAGATCGGGCGCGTGTGGGATGTCATTGCCCTGATTGGTCAGAAAACGCGAGCCATGCCGACGGAGTTGGAGCTGGCCGCGACCCACGTGAACCTGTGCCTGGGCGCCGAGCGGCAGCTGCTGGCCCGCAATGCGCAGAAGCGTCGCCTGCCCGTGACCATCGTCACGGGCTTCCTGGGCGCCGGCAAGACGTCGCTGCTGCAGCACATCCTGCAGCACAAGCTCAACCTGCGCGTGGCCTGCGCCGTGAGCGACCTGGCGGCCATCAACGTGGACGCGCTGCTGGTCGCCAATCAGCTGGCGGGCAACGGTAACAAGCTCTTCGAGCTCAAGGCGGACCCGAACAGCAGCTTGGACGCGTTCAAGGACGCCGTGTGGCAGGTGCTCAACGAGGCCGACGACGACGGCGACGCCGCGGCGCTGGGCCATGTGGACTACCTCGTGATGGAGACCAGCGGCTCGACGGACCCGACGCAGCTGGTCGCGGCCGTCCAGGAGAAGTTCGGCAAGATGACGCGTGCCCGACTGGACTCGGTGGTGGCGGTGGTGGATGGGGACGCCGTGGCTCAAGATGCTGCTCAAGGTGTGGAGCCGTGTGCCGTGGCTGTCCGACAGCTGCGGTGCGCCGACGTGGTGCTGCTTAACAAGGTGGACTTGCTGGACGACGAGAAGCTGAAGGCTGCACGACAGGTTATCGAGAAATACGCCCCCAGCGCTCGGATATACGAGACGGACCACGGCCAAGTGTTCTTGCCGCATGTGCTCGATATCGCCCCGCCGGAAGATGCGTTCAACGGTGGAGTGAGTCACGAAAAGGTGCACGCGCAATGGAACACGGGGCTGAGCGCGTTAAACGGTGCGGTGGCGCCTGCACCGAGTCGTCTAAGAGTGGAGAGAGGGTCGGAAGCGGCATTGAGTGACGACGCGCCACCTTCGCAGGCGTTTGCGTGGGTGGCATACGAGCGGACGGAACCAACGCCACTTGCAGCAGTTCACGACTGGATTCAGCATCACTTGCCGCTAGGAACGCTGCGTGCGAAAGGAGTCATGTACATCGCTGAGCTGCCGAAATACCGCTTCGTGGTGCAGCTAAGCGGCAAACAGCGACTGGAGGTCGAGAACGCAGGTGTTTGGCAATCAACGCCGAAGACGCAGTTCGTCGTAATCGGCTTCAGCAGCAGCAGCAGCAGCATCAGCAATGGTGAACACTTTAACGAGGCTCAAGCTCTCGAAAGCCTCGAGAGCTGCTTGTCGAGGCCTACGGACGTGTTGGAAAGCGATAATGAGTCGTGTGAGGCGACTCGTGGTGCTAGCCTGGCAAAGCTTAACGCCGACGAGCGCTTCGAAACGCTGGCCTCGCCTGAGCAAGCCACGACGATTGCTTTTCGACTCACATGCCCGACGTCGACTTTGGACGAGACGATGCTTCGCCACCACCACCACGTGGACATGAACGAGTTGACCAAGCGGCTGGTGCGAGAGGTAAACGCCTCTGGAGGTGGCTCCCTACTTCTCTATGCCTCTAATTTGAGTCCGGACGATGTGGAGGGAGACCAAATCTATGCTACAGCCTCCATCGTTGGCCCTGCGTCCATATTGAGCATGTGGAGCGAGCTGAACTCCCGCGCTGAGACGATCATCAACGAAGTCAAGAAGAAACTCGCCGGCTGCCTCTGCGGCTTTTAGTCGAGTGCATATCAACAATGGACAACTTCAACATCGGCGATAACTTCAATTTCGACTGGGATCGTTGCCTCCTCTTGCTGCTGCAGTCGGCGCCCCTGCGCTTAGACGTTGCCGCTAACTCACGCAGATGACGTACACGGCGTGGATGATCCCGGGCAGGTAGCTGACACAAAGAGCCATTGCACACAATCAATCAGCGTCCTCAAAACACCACCAGCTCCTTTCCGATTGCGTCACGCACCCGAAGAGCGTGAGCAGTCCATTGATTGCCAGATCCTTGTTGCAGCCCGTTTGCAGAAACACCCCGAGAGGTGGCAGCAGCACGGCGCAGATCAAACGCGCAGTCTTGTCCCAGTCAAAGTCCGAGGCGCTCGAAGAGGAGCGGCGCTCGTCGCCCTCAAACCAGGTGTCGGCGTCGTCCACGGCGTGGCCCATTGTTGCAGCAGCTGTTAAGCTCTTGGCAAAAACTTCAACACTGGCAAAGCCACAGCAATTCGCACGCGACCGTTAGTTTTTCGTCACCTCTGACATCAATTGACTAGGCAACAACTGACAAGAAAAAACGAAGAAAAGGGAGATACGACAGATAAGACCGAATGTCGATCTCTATATTAACTTTGGTCCGCGCCAACTGGCAGGGACCTCCTCGAATAAAAAAGAAAGAGACATCGTCATCTAACGGTGTTGCCGTTGTCCGCCCTCCTCTTCAATGTGCGCGTGCGACCTGCACCTGCGACTCCACAGTCAGCCTCTGCAACGGAGAAACACAGTTTGCCACTGTACGAGAGCGTTCGCTCCTCTTCAGTGCAAAAAGTGTCCCAGCCGCAGTGATAAACCGTAAAAGACGCTAGAGAGAGCCACCACTCGCCACAGTACGAGAGAGAAGACGCGAGTCGTTGCCGCCGGACTCACGAGTGTTTACCTATTTGCTAACCACACCGACGCTGTTTCTTGGTTTTTTATGGGGTATTTCCGCGTCGACGGAAGGAGGCCTTGCCAGTTGCCGCGGGCTCGGCGCAGCGCCACATCTTGTAGTCCAATGTGGCGCTCGCCTATTCCTTGATCAAAATGTAGACCGCGTGGATGACGCCGGGGATATAGCTGGTGGCAGAGATGGCAAAAGAGGTTAGAGATTGGTGCCTAACGCGACAGGGCGGCGATGGCAAGCGCGACCGTACCCGAGGAGCGTGAGCAGGCAGTTGATGGCCAGGTCCTTGGTGCAGCCGACCTGGAAGAACACGCCGACGGGCGGGATGATGACCGAGCAGATCAGGCGAGGGATGTCTCCGCAGGTAATCGGCATCTTGGCGTGGGGTGAACTGGACGGGGACTTCTTCTCACGGAGCAAAATCGAAAGTGATAAGCATATCGACCGCCGCACGTGTGGGTGCGGCTCTTTTTCTTCTCTTGGTTCCAGTATGAGGCGGCCTTCAAGCGCGTGCGGGATGGGTGCCGGCTGCGTCGTGCTGATTGGCAAAAATGGCTTCGAAATTGAACGGCCCAATCGCCGCGCGCGGTGAAAGGCGCCAAATTTCGGCCGCCAAGATTCTCGCTCGGATGTCACAACGCTGCCTGCGAGTCTGCGGCGTGGTCCGCCTATGCTGGCCGCCGCTATTGCACTGTATTGGCATCGCGACGCGGCCATCTGATTCAGTGGATTCTGTTGGAAAAAGCGAGCACGCTGTACCGCTTTCTAAGCGTATCGCCATCGGGACTAAACGAGACTATCTTTTTGGTGTGGGTACCTTTTCGCGCGCGGCCATTGGCCCTAGAAAATCATCCACCATCGCCCGAATTGGCTGAAACCGGAATTGTATTTTTACCAATCGCTGCGGCCAAATTTGAGCATGGATACACTCTGCTGGAAGATTGCGATTGAGGACACCTTGCAGGGCATTGACAAGCAACGTGAACACGAACAACGCTGGGCTCAACACAATGGAAAGGATTTATAGTGGGGTCATATGTGTCGGCAGCTAGTCAACGCCTTCGTTCGTACTACATGTTGCCCTCCTCTTTTGCCACTTTAGACGGTGCCGTAGACGCCGGCCGTCTTGCCGGCCAGCAGGGCTTCGTCGTCCTCCTCGTCGACCCACTTGTCGCCGCCCTCGCGCTCCATCTTGATGGCAAGCAGCGCGGAGCCGCACGTGTTGGAGAAGATGAAGAGCGGGCCCACGAGCGGGATCATCTGCAGTAGCAGCATCTGGAAGCCGAAGCTCGAGTACTGGAACTTGCGCTGGCCGATCCAGCGCTGCTGCTGCTTGAAGCCCAGGCCCTTGAGGTCGAAGTAGTACAGGTGCGACTCCCAGGCCATGAAGGTGCTGTGCAGCCACGCGTAGACGATGCTGCCGATCACAGGGATCAAGTGCAGCGGCAGCGACACGATGAGAAGGATGACGTGGAAGATGGCGTCCAGACGGAAGAACGACGTGCACACGCGCACGACGGCCGACTCCTGGGTGTCGCGGTCCACCAGCGCCGCGTAGCCCTTGTCGCGCAGCACGTAGGCGAAGATCTTGTCCTTAAAGTACTCGAGCACCAGGAACGCGTACAGCAGCGTGGCCAGGAAGATCTCCACGACCACGAAGATCACGGCGAAGATCCACGAGAGCACCGAGGGCAGGCCCTTCTCGGCCATCCAGCTCTCCTGCGGGCGCAGCGTCCAGGCGAAGAGCAGGAAGACTGACAAGATGCTGAACGCCAGCGTCAGCAGCAGCGGGAACGCCGCCTGCTTCCACAGGTGCGGGTGGCCGATGAAGTACGTCACGCCCTTGAGCGCGTAGAACGGCATTGCTGCGAGCTTGGCTTTCCGACGCAGTGCTTGCAGTGCAAGTATCCGATTGAGAAATGGCTCACGTTGGCAGCCCGAACGAGTGGAGCCCGTCGAGACCGGGGGATCAAATTGATAGTACTTTTCGCTGATGACGCTCTCAAATGATATTGTATCCATGTGCGGAGCAATCCTCCGGACGTCAGAATCAGATTGCTTTGAACGTTCTGCCACTTTTCCTACGAAGTACATGTACTACATCAGACCGCGTCGTACTCACTGCAGCAGCTGCTCCCGAGCAGTGTCTCCTCTTCGTTGAGCCTCTTGCCGTCGCGCTCCAGCTCCTCGGCCAGCAGCGCGGCGCCGCACGCGCTAGTGAACATGAAGAACGGGCCGGCGCACGGGACCATCTCCAGCAGCAGCGCCTGCATGCCGAACGCCGAGTACTGCAGCTTGTAGCGCCGCATCCAGCGTTGCTGCTGGCGCAGACCGAGGCCCTTGAGCTCGAAGTAGAAGAGGTGGTGCTCCCAGGCCAGCACACTCCCGTGCAGCCACGCGTACACGAGGCTGCCGAGGATCGGGACCAGGTGCATCGGCAGCGAGATGGTGGCGATCACAGCGCGGGAGCAAGAGTACGAGGTGCACACCTTCACGGCCGTTGAGCGGCGCTCTCGACCTTTCAGCAAGTCCCCCAAGCCGCGCTCCTTCAAGACGAAGGCAAAGATCTTGTCCTCGAAGTAGTCGATGCACGCCACGCCGTAGGCGATGGTCGACACGAAAATCTCCGTTAGCACGATGCACAGCGCCAGCATCTCGGCGAGTTGTTCCGGCACGTCCTTGTCATCCAGTCAGTCTCTCTGTCGAGGCAGCGTGCGAGAACAAGAAGTACGCCGTCACCACACCAAACGCGATTGTGAGGAGGAGTGGGAACGCCACCGATTTCCAGAGCGCGGGATGCCGCAGTAAGTACACGATGCCTTGGAATGCGTACAGCGCCATGGGAGCTCAAGGTGGAGATCAATCTCGCGGAATGACAGATTAGAGAGTGACTCACTGGAGAAGAATTCAAGCGCTGTCTGTGGCGCCACCCGAGTCATTGGCCCAAGGGCGCTACGTTCATGAAACCGTGCTTTGTTTGCTCCTAGGCGTATTGCCCGCTGCAGTTGATGATGGGACTCCATCGGATTAGTCCTCAATCATTTCCTGGTGCGTTTGTCATGGCTTTTGCAGCTTTGGACATGAGTATGCAGCAGCCGACGTGGAAGGAAGCGGGGACATCGCCTCATTTGAATTAGCGGTTCTTCCGGGACTTGACTATAATAGCGTAGCTATTGCTGAAGCGTGCCACGGAAGAGCACGCGTTCCGCTAGCCTACACAATTACTTGGACGTGCTGCCATACGGCGGCACATACGCGCCGAGCTTGTTAACTAGTGGCACCTTGTCCATTTCACTAGCCTTCTCGTGCCTCTTCTTGCTCTCTTTGTCCTTGCCGCCCCAGTGCCACTTGCTGTTGTTTCGACGCTCTTGTTTCTCCATCTCCTTCTCGATTCCAGCAGCGAACAGCGCGGCGCCGGCAGCGTTCGTGAACATGAAAATCGCCCCAGCGATGGGGATCATCTCCAGCAGCATGGCCTGCATGCCGAACGCCGAGTACTGGAGCTTGCGCTGCGCGATGATCTCCTTTTGCTGGTCGAAGTCGAAGGACTTCATCTCGAAGTAGTACAAGTGCGCCTCCCAGGCCATGAGCGTGCCGTTGAGCCACGCGTACGTGATGTTGCCCACCACGGGGATCATGTTGAGCGGCAGCGTGATCACCAGCAGCCCCAGACGGAGCAGAATACTCACACGGCAGCAGGACGTGAGCACCCGCAGGAACGGCGAGTGGCGCTCCTCGTTCTCCACCAGCTCTCGGTATCCGCGCTCGATCAGGACGTGGGCGAAGATCTTGTCCTTGTACCATTCCAAAGTGACGAGGCCGTACACAACGGTGACGATGAAGACCTCTACGACCACCAAGATCACAGCTATGAGCCACGCGAAGAACGCGGAGAGTCCGGCGCCGTAGAGCGCCTCCTCCTGTCGGTGCAGCGTGAGGGCGAAGAGCGCGATGGCCACGCCGCACGCCACGGCCACCGTCAGCAGCACGGGGCAGACGGACAAGCGCCAAAGGTGCTGGTCCCCCAGGAAGTAGAGGATGCCGCGGAGCGGATACGTCGACATGGTGGTGAGACGTTGGCGCCAAATGTCAAACTGAGATTTTGATACTACCCAGTAGAATGGATAATGCAGACCATGCATGGCTACATGTAGCGAGCAGGCATCGAACGATGCTTTCTTATTTGCTTCGGTCTTGTGGAGCTACTTACAGGTATTGCCCTTTACACGAGCGAGCGATATAGGTCGGTCTCCTCTTGTTGCACGTGTGGGTGCTTGGCGGCTTCCTCCCTCTCGATACTCGAGGCGAAGAGAGCGGCGCCGACGGTGTTGGTGAACATGAAGACCGCGCCGATGCCTGGCACCATCTCCAGCAGCAACGCCTGCATGCCGAAGAGCGTGTACTGCGTGCTGCGCTCGTTGATGAGCGCCTGCTGCTGCTCGAAGCTGTAGTTCTTGAGATCGAAGTAGAAGAAATGGTACTCCCACGCCACGATCTGGCCGTTGAGCCACGCGTACATGGCGTTGCCTACGACGGGCACGACGTTCAGAGGCACGGATACCACCAGGAGACCGAGACGCAGCAGCACACTCACGCGGCAGCAACTGGTGCAGATGCGGACGCACAACGCGCGCTTCCGCTTGTGGCCCACGAGCTCCTCGTGGCCCTGTTGGCGCATGACGTACTCGAACACTTTGTCTTGGTAGCAGGCGAGGCAGATCAAGCTGTAGATCATGATGATCACGAAGCTCTCCACGAGACACAGCATGATGGCCAGCACCCAGGCCAGGCCTTCGGGCACCCCAGCGTCGTAGAGCCCTTGCTCCTGCGGGTACATGGCTGCAGCCAGCAGCACGATGACCGTCGTCATGCCCACGACGATCGTCAATAGCACGGGGCAAATGGTCATCCGCCAGAGCGGCGGGTGCGCCAGGAAGTGAGCTAGCCCCTGTGCCACGTACGTTGACATGCTGCGTCGAGGAGACTTGGCAAACCGGGGAATGGGCGAAAAATGGCACCCCCAGGAGCGGATACTTTGCAATCGGGCGAACAGCAAGAAAGGCCAAAGCTCATCGAGATGGCTGCAAGCGCCGCCTCCCCTATCGTTGGTGGCTGCATCCTGGCACAGTCCGATTATCGTTGATGGATAGATTTCTAACACACTTCAAAAACCGCTGAGAGCCTCTAGACGATGCCTCCGGACGGCACGTAGCCGTGGTTGTGCGCATTGTTGCTGTGGTCCCAGTTGGGCTGGACGCCGCCGCCCTGCAGGGCCGTGCGCTCGCGCTCCTCCTCCTCCAAGTGGGCAGCCAGCAGCGCCGCCCCCACCGCGTTGGTGAACACGAAGAGCGAGCCGACGCCCGGGATCATCTCCATGAGCAGCGCCTGCATGCCGAAGGACGAGTACTGCACCTTGTGCTCCTTGATGAAGGCCTTCTGCTGCGCGTACGAGTAGTTCTTGAACTCGAAGTAGAGCAAATGGTACTCCCAGGCCAGGACGGTGCCGTTGAGCCACGCGTAGATGACGGAGCCGATGATCGGCAGCAGGTTGAGCGGCAGCGTCACGATCAGCAGAAGGAGGCGCAGCCAGAGGCTCACGCGGCAGCAGGAGCGGCAGGCGCGCGCACAGCCGGCGTGGCGCTCCTCGTCCTCCACCATCTCCTTAAAGCCGCGCGCCGCCATGACCTGCTCGAAGATCTTGTCCTGGTACTCGCCCAAGATGACGAGGTTGAAGATGAGCGTGACAAGGAAGATCTCGACCAGCACGAGCATGACGGCCAGCAGCCACGAGAGCCACGGGGTCACGCCCGCGTCCTCGAGCCCCTCGGCCTGAGGCGCCAAGGCCACGGAGAAGAGCGCGACCACGGAGGCGATGGCCGCCACGAGCGTCAAGAGCAGCGGACACAGCGTCATGAGCCACAGACGCGGGTGTGTCGCGAAGTAGGCCAGGCCCTGCACGACGTACGTGGACATGATGGCAGTGCGGGTGACCAAGGGTGCCAAAGTGGGGAAGAAGGAGGAGTGCGCACGGAGATCTACCGACCTTCGCGGTCTTAGCTGGGCGATGATGCAGGTCGGAAAGAAGAGCGGAAGGAATCAATCAGAACGGTGCCGAGATGAGTGCGTGTGGTGGTGCTAACATGGCTGCTGTCACATTGGATATCATGTCGCAAGGTGGATACATTTGTGTACCGATACACTATGATGAGTCACATCACAAAAATGGCTACATATCATTGTGGATACAGCGCCGTTGGCTCTGCAGTTGGCCTGTTTCGGTGGCGTTACCGATGGCGGGACTGATGATTCTCTCGCGATTTGTGCAGGCGTTGGCGCCGACCTGGATCCAGCATTCGTAGGCGGAGTGACATCCATGGCCTGCAGCAAGGCCACCGGCGAATGCCCCCCCCCCCCGTGCGTGACCCTCGAGGACAATTTTTACTGCATGTACGTTCAAGTGGACGCCTCATGCCCATTCGGCGTCGATTGCTACGACTTCTTTTTCTCAAGCTCTAGCAACAGCAGCTCTAACAGTAGTGCGGCCACCAGCACGACAGCTTCGAGCGCGTCTTCCACGAGTGCAAAAGCGTCTTAGGCGTCACGGACGTCCTCCCAGGGGAACGACGCAGGACGTTCGTCGGGGGAGTCCGTGAACGCCGACTCCGCCAGCGGGGACTCGAACACGGTCTTGATAGTTGCCATCCCCGCCGTCGCGCTGGGCGTCGTGGTGTTGGCCATTGCCTTGCGGATGCTTTTCCTTCGGACCCGTGCCCCGAGCGAGGAGAACCAGGAGGAGGTGCCATCCGCCAACTTCTCTAGCAACGGGACCAGCCGCGACCCTGGCATCATGATCTCGCCATGGCCGCAGACCTCAGCGGGACGTCGAAGACGAGTGGCGCCGTGTAGACGAACACGGAGCGCAGACTGACTTTTGACGGGTCTTATCTTATTCAAACCAGACAGCCTGGCAGCGCGCAAAGTGCAGTGCCTGCAGCAAGACTCTCCCATGCACGTCAATGAAAGAGCAAGTGGTCTGGAACGCTTCTTCCGCTTATGCCCCTTTTTGACCAATCGCTGCCGGGTTAATCGTGCAAACTGGCTCGCGACCATTTGCGGGAGCCAATCAGAGCGCGCGCATTCGAGCCAGCCGCGACGTGCGACCGGTAGAGGAGGCTTGAGCTCCGCTGGGCTCCCAGTGTCCTAAACCAACACAGAGCCCACCACAACCTCGGCAGCCAGCAGCACCGCAATTCACCTTGCGTTCTCGGCTCCCGCTTCGTCGTGGTACCAGCGAAGAGCACTAGCGAAAGGAGCAGCAGCCCCCTCCCCCGAGACAGGAAACGCCCGGCGTCAAGGGACTCACAGGTCGGCAGCAGGCAACAGACAGCGATGCAGAACTCGTCGTGGCTTCTCGCGACCTTCGCGGCGCTCGCCGGTACGCTTAGATTACATCAATTATGACTCAGAAGTGCTCCCAGAAGTGCTAACGTCGCTATGACCAACAGCTAGCAGCACCGACGCGGCCAACGCCGCCTTCATGGCCAGCACGTCGCAGTGCTCGTCCGTGGACACGTGCTACGAGGGCGGCGCGTCCTCCACGTCCTGCACCGTCTCGAGCGGCGGATGCCCGCCCTGCATCACGTTCGCGGACGACGGCTGCTACGTCAAGGTGGACGGCGCCTGCCCCTTCGGCGTGGACTGCTCGTCCGTCTGGGGCGGCTCCACCAGCACTTCGAGCGGCAGCAGCGCGTCCTCCACGACCACGTCCAGCGCCACGGGCTCCACGACCAGCAGCAGCACGACGACAACCACCAGCAGCTCCACGGGCTCCTCGACGTCCACCACCGCTGGAACGACCTCCAAGTCGGGATCGGGCACCAGCGGCACGGCCGGCGTGTCGTCCGACAGCCCCACGGCCTCCAGCACCTCCGGCGGCAGCAGCAGCAGCAGCAGCAGCGCCACGGCCGGAGACTCGAGCGGCGGCGGATCCGACATGAGCGTCGTGTTCGCCATCATCGGCGCCGCGATCGGCGTCATCGCCGTTGCCGTCATCTTCCTCACGCTCGTGCGCCGCTCCAAGGCCGCGCACGACGACGACGAGGACGACATGGCCAACACGCCCCCGGCCTTCTCCAAGAACCCGGTGGTGCAGGCTCCGCACAGCACGACGGGCTCCGTCACCTACGCGAGCTACAGCAACCGCGCGGGCGGCGTGGGCTCCGGCACTGGCGCCGAGATCGACTTGGACATGCCCAAGAGCGGAGGCGTCTCCATGAACGCCGTGAGCTACTACAACCAGCAGCCCCCGCAGAACTCGACGGCGCCGTCGCCCCGCGTGGCAGGGCGCGCGATCCCGTCGCAGCCCGTGGGGATGAACCAGAACACCGGCATGGCCCGCCCTTATGGCGCCAGCCAGAACTTCGGCCAGATGGGCGCCTCCGGACTCGGCGCTTCTGGGCTCGGTGCCTCCGGATTCGGTGCCTCGGGCCTGGGCGTCACGAGTGGAATGGGCGCGTCAGGCGGCGGTAACCAGGCACCCCCCCCACCTGTACAGCACATTCCCATGGGCGGCGTGGCGCCGTCTCCGCACTCCCGGAGAGAGTCGTACGAGTTCTAACCGCAATATGGTTAGACGGAGCGAGGGGTAGTCCAAGGACGCTGAGCAGGTCGAGAGCAGATGTACAGACACAGAGGGTGGAGGAAGGTGAGAGCTCTCTTTTTGGCTCGAGGTGTATTCAATATCGGTTTTCTTGTGACGATGCGTGCGTTCCAAGCGGTTGTATGTAGCTCAGTTCTTTCGTTAGCCTCAGTCACGGAAGCTTTGTCGACTGGTGTTAGCGGCGCTGTCGTGGACGGTTTGCTATTCCGTATCATGAATTACATTCGTGTATTTGTCTTTATCATGAAGAGAATTCTTTAGCTGTGGGGCTCAAGCTTTCTTCCCGTACAGAGCTTGCATGCCTTCGATCGGGGACTTTGGCGGAGAATCCCCCCATCGACTTGACTCGCAGATGCCGTTGGCGTTCTGCTTCTGGGCGTCCGTCGAAGTCAAGCAGAAGGCCGATCCGTACAAGTGCATCGGCGACAGAACTTGGGTCCCCGTCCAGTCGGGTAGCGCCGACACCTTGGTGCCCTCCATGCTCAGGTCTCCGATCTTGAAGGTCGGATCGATGGTGGAAGGCAGCAGCATCAACGGAGCTCCGTCCAGAGTGAGCTGAGGCAGGAACGTGTTTGTTGCTGCGGCCAAGGTCGGTAGCTGAAAGAGGAAGAAGTTGCCGGCCAGGGACAAGGATTTCACGGGCAGCTGGAACGTCTCGGCCGGGACAGCGCTGAGAATGCCGTACTCGAAGCCGACACGCGCGATGGGAGTTCTCGTGGCACCTCCCCACTTGTCCCCCAACGTACTGGGCAAGGACGGCAGCGACGTGCCCAAGAACTGGAGGTTGAGCAACCCGTCGGGCAGTCTGCCCATGAGGCCTTCGGGGAATGCCGCCATCTTGACCTGAATGAGGATGACACTCTTGAGGAACGGGTGCAAGTCCTCGACCAGTGCTGCGTCACTCCCCCACGAGTACAGCGCCGAGTTGAAGATCTGCACGGTGGAGAGTCTGGCATACGTCTGGATGACACTCGGCACCACGAGCGCGGGGCAGTTCACAAAGTCCACGTTGATCATCGACTCGGGCTCGAAGTTAAACGCCTCGAATGCCGCGTTCGTGGGAGACATCGCGACTTGGTCGACGCAGTTGTACACGAACGCCAGGCACGAGACCTTGGTGCTGAACCACGGGCGCGTGGTCGTGAAACATCCCTGGGGCGTCGTCTTGTGCTGCGATTGGGCCTTGAGGTGGAAGGCCAAGACGAGCACGCCCCAAATGATGAAGGAAAACTTGACCACGACGAACGGCCAGGCACAGCCAGGGTTCTTCTTCACCAACGCGCCTTGGGACGTGTTTTCAGCCGAGCGCGAGCCATCCAGAGCTTTCGTGGACGTGCCAGTTTCCAGACGAGCAGGCTCGTTGGCCCCATCGGGGGCATCCAGCGTCTCCACCACTACGTTCTCGTTGGGATCAACCTTTGCTGTCGGTGCGTTCGGTGTCACCTTTTCGTCCCTGCGAACAACGACCCCTTCCAGCATCACCAGCGACACGAAGCTGCCGAGGAGTGGCAGGAACTTAGACACGTAGTCCCCCACGGTCGTGGCGAAGATCATGCGGTTCTCCGGAACCAGCACCGCCATGTACGTCGGATCGTAGACCAAGTTCCCGAAGAAGACGGCAGTGTCAATGTCGAACAGGCCCATGTAGTTTTTGAAGACCAGGTAGTGCGTCACTTTGGCCAGAAAGGTGCAGAAGACGAAGCTGCTGAAGAGGGAGAGCGCACGGCTGAGCCCTATCGCCTTGCGCGTCAGGATCTGCAGCAATGGGGTCAACCAGCACGCGACGATGAGGATCGCCACAGTGAGGTTGTTGAGCCACAGTCGCGGCACCAAGTAGCTGGACTGGTAGGCTTGGTACGACAGCGCCCCCACTGCCAGCATTTCACGCACTGCGAACAGTGTATCGAACCACCAAACACAGAGCAGTGAACTCGTCTTGCACTCGTCCTTGGAGCATGAAGCGGATCGCTCGCAGTGGAGCACGAGACGCTTGTGGCGGATGGACAGACAAACGATGCGGAGGACTTGCAGCACGTGCAGGATTGCGATGATGAAGAAGATCGCTCCGAAGGCCTTGAAGTGCTTGGAGCCCGTGGACGAGAACATGGGGGGAAACGCTTCGTACTTGGTCTGCGTGAGCGTGATGTAGGCGCCGCCCACCACGACCAGGAAGGCGACGCAAGCTGCGTGGAAGCCGATCATGAGGAACCAGGCCGGGTAAAACGCGACCGGAGCAAGCCCTAGCACGGCTTGACCCCCACCCGAGCCACACGGGGCTGTCTTCGACATGACTCGGTTGGAAAGCTGTCGCGGTGTTTGGTGTGCGTGCGTTGAAGGCGATAGTTGGATAATGAGAGTACGCGCAACTTGGTGAAACAACCTGGACGAGGTCTGAGGCGACAAGACAGCGAGAGCTGGCAGCCAAAAGGACATCCTGTTGACTAGAAACATCGGATGATGGTATCAATAACTTCAACGTCCTGGTCAGGAAACTTGGGATGCAGAGTGTTCTTGTCGGCAGCATGAGCCTCATTAAGACACGCGAGCTCGATTTAGCTGTAGAGGGTGACCCAGTGTCTGAGCTGAGGCCTCGTTCTCGGTCTCTGAGACGACCAATGCCCCCCAGGATAGAAACAGCGTCCGCTTCATCACGTTCTTTGACTGGAAAGTGACGATTTTGTCGTCCACCGTAGTGCTGGCCCATGTTTTCGGCGATCTCCTCGTGCGGTTTACAGCACCGTGCTAGCTAGAGAGTCGATGCCATCGCACATGTTTTGACGATGCAGACCAAGTTAAGAAAAGGTGACTGCAAATTCCGACAAACTCTCACGACGGCTATAAGGGGAGACGGACAAACCACCAACCAACTCGAGTTTGAGGTGGCGTTTCATGCTATCCGACGACGGCATTCCATTCATCGCTAGCACACGAACGATTTTCACGCTCAAAAGAGTTCGTAGCACCTTGCGACGTGATGAAGTTGGCCTCGGCTCAGCACCACCCGGGCCTCATTCGTTCCAGCTTCAGTCTGTCATGCCTCTCCATCGTCTTTGGCAACGTCGCCATGCCCGAGTCCAACTTCAACGCCAACACTACCAACTATCATCAAAAGATGCAACTGCTTTTTAAAATCTTGCAAGATTTTATCGACGCCAGAGGAACGACAGATCACGAAAAGAGTCACAACGAAGACGATGGTGACGAGATGAGTTCGGGCGATGAACCCGAATTCGGTGGTGGGGGTGTTTGTCTCGTCGACCTAGCTATCCCAACGGTGTCGACACAAAGAAATCCAGGAGATACCAAGAGTATCTCCACTCCGGCCAAGCCCTCAGTGGAAGGAGCCTTCTCATGAACTTACAAGCGTACCGCCAATATCCGAGTGATCATATTCGTCGAAACGTACGATTTGAGCCGCAAAGCATTCCAAACGACCAGCGCACGATACCCAGAAGACTGGCGGCGTATACTCACCAACATACTCGAGATCTGCATCGAGATGAAGGCGATACAGAAAATGATATCGAATCAGCACTGTAGTACCATCTTCGTTTGCCACTATTATCGGAAAAAGTCGAGAACCCAGTAGCGAGAAGCACCCGGTTGCGGTTTTACGCAAAGTGAAGCCCTTCGAAGTATAATAACGTAACGGGAATAGAGGCGGGCATGGTTTGAGCCAAGCTGGACGTGAAAACCCTATAGTCGCGTCAATAAAATCTCCGAAGTCGGAGCTCGTGTAGCACTCGTCGTGGAAAGTTCGCCACATCGGTCTGATGGAGACAAATACTCGGGGCGTCGCAACCAAACGTTGGCGGACATTCTGTAGAAATGAAACCATACAAGCGGCGACTTGCTCAAACACACCGATGAGGAGCGGAACGCATCGAGACTTCGGCGACATATCCGAACACGCCACAGCGTGCCGGTAGAATGGTTGCTGTACACGACGGATCATCTGATAGCATTGACGGGACGCGAGACGAATTTACACCCGGAATTGATGGCGAGTACTCCATGCAGCGTCACGGCCAGCTCGTACCAATCATTTGGAGTGCTTCTCAGTTTGAATCCCGACCCAGACATCTCGATCCACGGATAGCAAGTAGAATGAAACAATTGCCAAAAATGATGTGCCATAGACGAGCACAGTAGCTTTAGAGTAAAACTCAATTCATTCCACATCGCCAGGGTCTTCAAGAATAGATAGAGCTGGCACCCGGTCGGTGCGCTTTACTGCGAAAAAGGATTTGAGAAAGCCGAAGGAACCGCCAGTGCCTTCTTCGCCGGCTTCTTTGAACCCATTTTCATTCCCCCGTCAAATCTAAAACCAGCTTTAGAGGTAGCTGTTGGCTTGTCTAGTTGCTTAGCATCCGTTTTCACCGCAACACTGGGGTCTAGAGCCTTGGCTTGTGCGGCTTGAGTCTGTGCAGCGATTCTCCGCTGCAGCATCAGTTGCTCCTTCTCCTGCTCCTTCCTTCGCTTGGCACTTTGCTCTTCCTCCGACCCCACGCGTCGTTTCTGCTGCTGCAGCTCCCTCAGCCTCTTGGTGTGGTGATGGTCGTACGAACTCAAGTGGTTCTCCATCTCCGTCACCGCCTTGTACTGTTTGCGGCAGTCAGCACAGTAGAAGGCCGCCTGCATGTTCTTCACTTCGGCTCGGAGCTGCTGCTCCTTCGTTCCTTCGGCCTCCCGAGCAGCAACTTGCTCCGCTGTTTCCTGCACTTCTGCTTCCAATTTACGATGTTCGCTGGTCGCCAACTGCGTCACCTTGTCGTACTCCTCCTGCAGCAGCGTAAAAACATATCATGAACAATGTGTTAAAACTAATATTATAATAACACTGCAGCTGTACGGATAGGCAACTCACCTCTTTGCCGAGGCCGAGATGAACGAGGTTTTCCTTCATCTTGACGGGCTCGACGATGCCTGCACAATGTGACGAAATGATAAGTATTTTTTACTTAGGAATTATTTTCTCGACGCGAGGGACGCCCGACCTTGCTCGCGCTTGCCCAGGCCGGAGCCGGAGCGCCAGCCCATCCTCACCAGCAAGCGGTAGCCGCGGTTCGACGCGTCCAGCGCGCGCTCCGAGGCGGGGACGAAGGGCGCAGCGTCGGTCTCCATTATGAATATTTTGTATGGAGACGCTGACGCTGAGGAGTGTATCATACAATTTGTATGCGGCCTTCTATTTGGCGATATTGGCTAAGAGCATACTGGTTTTACGCGTGCTGAAACCGAGTCTGGATGCCGGAATTCGGGTGGCAAAATGGGGTAATCCCGCAGCAGCTTTCGACTCGGTTGGCGTTGCGCCAAGGCCCGTTGGTGAAGACCACTGGACGTTGGCAGCAGATACAGTCGAGGGCGTTCGCTGTGGACGATCGATCAACAGCACCAGCAGAGGCCGCGCAGGTGCCAAACGCAGGTCGCCGCTGGGTTGTTCTCGTGCATATGCAAAGATATCGCGCCATGGACACGCGAGCGCGCACGAATCCAAGCCAGCGTTCGGTGTCGCCGCCGGTTCATGTGCATGTAGCCAGTCGTTCCACTGACCGCCATCCGACTGAAGTTCGACCAGCGAAAGGGCAAACATGGCAAAATGACTCACTTTTGCTTGNACTGAAGTTCGACCAGCGAAAGGGCAAACATGGCAAAATGACTCACTTTTGCTTAACTTACCGAACATCTAGGTTCGTTCGCACATGACTTCAGACCGCGGGCTAACTGCCTTTCGCTTGCTCTTTGGCTTGGGCGTGCCATGAACTCGGCTCATACTGTATATACGTACAGGTATGAGCCGAGTTGGCGGGGCGACGCGGTTCTGGTAGCAGCTCTAGCGTCGGCCGCCTGCAGATGGAGAGGGCGACGCAGAGGCCGAGCAGGGGGAGGATTGTGGATCTTGGAGGTAGAGTTCACACTGTTTTTGTTATGAGATCGCGTCGGCAGTCTCATAACGGGCGTTGAGTCAGGCAGCATTGCGGGCCTTCCAGTTCGATGAAACATATTTTCAAGCGTATAAAATACATGCCGAGTTCATTTGCAACACTTGAAACGCTGTAGCTGCCAGCAACACACCAGAAAAGAAGTCCTCCGGCGCGTAACCATCGCAGATAGCCCACTCAGTACTACTACGTAGTAGTAGGCTGTTTGTATCTTGTAAGGTCAGTTGTGTAGTTACTAACTACTAGTTAGCCGCCTTGTTTATCAACACTAGTAGCGACTCGCTACAGGGAAATGAGATCGATTTGACCAGCCATGCACGCAAGCAACATACCCTGCGTTGAGAACTAGCAACAACTACCGCACTTGCAACGCTAGAAACCGCTGAGCATGCAGTTGGCAAGCTGGTGGTCCTTTGAACGCGGGCTGGGGCGCCTGGAACTAACGTCATAGCGACGGGGTCTCAGTCTCCGCTGACAGACAGCGCAAACCTCTCCCATTAGCTCAGGAAATCGCGAATGCTTATCAACTGGCTTCCCATCCTAGCTTTGGGAACTTGTCACCTCCACAGAGCGTGCCCGGTTGTCCCTCCTTAAAAAAACGGGAGGATAGCCTTCATCAATGGATCTTACTTAGTCTGGCCTCACTGCCAGGGACGAGTTGTCGAGACGGTCAGCCAGCCAACCGCTTAGCTAGGATGATGGGGAAGGCTTGTTTTGCGCCACAGAGAGGCAGTGTTTGGTGGCTGGCTAGAAGGCAAAGCAGCGTCCGACCAGACACCGCCAGTCGCACCTGCACGCGTCCGCTGAAGCTCTCTGCTGCTATGGCCGATGGCCACTCTGGTGACGACAGCAGCAGCTCTACATATACTTGCATATTGCCGGGCAGAGCATCGATTGCCAACCACTTTCAGATCGCGGACTGCCATCGCCCAAAATTGTGCCCGGCACAATTCGCGACCTTTCGGTTCCTTTGATAGGCTATCGCTCCAAATCGGGTGGTAGGCTCAACTGTGCACCTCGACGTGACGTTGCCAGGAAGGAAGCGAGAACTACACCAATGAGGCGGCAACTCAGTTCTGAACGCGTCCCGCTCTACAGATCGCCACTTTGCGCTACCTCACCACCCGCCCATGGGTCGTCGCGCGGGGCTGCTCGTAGCCGCATCGGCCGCAGCGCTGGCGGCCGTCAACGCCAACGCCCTAAGCTCGCCATTGGCGCCCGAGCGCCTGCTGGCCCAGGCCGATGACGCGGACAAGACGGTGCCCTTCAACTCGTGGGGCAACGCGCCCGACACGCTGAGCCACCTGCTGGCCTTCGTGCTCGTGCTGCTGGGCGCGCACCCTCTCGGACTCTTCTTCCCCAAGTACTTCCGCCTACCGCTCATCACCGGGTACCTGGTGGCCGGCATCCTGTCGGGCCCGTTCCTGGCCAACCTGCTGAACGAGGACGTCGTGGACATGCTCGGCTCATACGTCAACGCCTTCGCGCTGAGCTTCATATCGTTCCAGGCGGGCCAGGAGATCTACCTGCCGGAGCTGCGGCCGCAGATCAAGGCCATCCTGGCGCTGCTGTCCGCCTACTACTGCACGGCCATGGCGCTGGGCACGACGGTCTTCATGCTGGCGGCCGGCGCCTTCTTCTACGCGGACCTGGCGCGCAGCTGCCAGCTCGGCATCGCGCTCATGTTCGCCTCCATCTCCGTGCTCGTGTCGCCGTCCACCGTCATGGCGCTCAAGATCGAGCTCAACAGCGTCGGGCCCTTCACGCACCTGGCGCTCGGCACGTGCATGACGGCGGAGTTCGTCGTGCTCGTGTCCTTCTCCGTCTCGCGCGTCATCGCGTCCATCTACTGCGCCAAGCTCGACGTGTCGCCTGAAAGCATCGCCTTCACCCTGGGCGTCGTGCTCATGAACCTCGTGCTGGGAGCGCTGCTCGGGCTCGTGACGATCCTCATCTTCCAGCTGCCGAGCGGACAACCGGACGTGATCCCAGGAGCAGCAACGACGCTGCTGCCTGCCCACGGGATCTCGGTCTCGTCGTGCAGGACCTCGAGAATCTCGACCTCACAGCACCACAAGAAGATGAACGAGCGCACCGACAGCAAGCAGGACACGAACGACCTGGAGCAGGCGCTGGAGGATCCGGACCACGCCCCGCACCCGCACAACGCCTACGTTGAGGAGACTGACGCCGACAGACTTGTGAGCAAGCCGCAGTGGTGGACGGAGCGCAAAGCGCTGTACCTCAAGGGCTTCCTCTGGCTGCTGATGGGCTACCTGTTCTACCTCTTCACCAACACGCTCAGTGACCTCACCACTGCGCACTTTGGACTCGTGTGGCAAGTCAAGTTCGAGGCTCTGCTTGTGCTCATGCTGGCGTCCTGCGCCGCGGGTCACTATGCCGCTATCCGCCCGCAGATGCACGTGATCCTGGATACGGTGGCTCCGTACATGTTCCTGCCATTCTTCGTCATGACAGGGGCATCCCTGCAGCTGGACAAGGTAGTGAGCGTGCTCCCGATGATGAGTTTGTACCTGGTATTGCGCTACACGGCCATTTTCCTGGCCGTGTACGGAGGCGGGCGTTTCCTGCTGAAGCTTCCACCTCGCCACTACAAGCATTTGTGGCTCACCATGGCCCCTCAAGCTGGTGTGTCACTCGGTCTGGCAGCTGAGGTGAAGGAGCTCATCACCGACGAGTGGGGGGCCGAGTTCGCGGCTACGATCGTGGCTGCCGTGGTTATCAACCAGGTCGTCGGGCCTGTCTTGTGCTCGATTGGCCTTCGTGGTGCCGGGGAGAGCATGATTGATCGCCAGGCCGCCGCCGCAGCTCAAGCTCAGCAGATTCAGCCCGAGCAAGTTAAAGACGGATGCGATTCGGATGTTGAAGCTGGCAAAGGAGACCGCGCCGCGTCATACCGGAGTCTCAGTCGCCACAACAGCGCTCAAGCGTTGTACTCTGCACGCAGTGGCAAAGACCCCAGGCCGTTATTACCATTTTACCGTATCCAGAGCGCTGTGGTGCTCGGTGACGATGAAGTTGCGTTTGATATCGCCCTGGAGCTGTCACTTTACGGCGCTCGCGTGAATGTCCCACTGCTTGATGAAGCTCGCGCCGACAAGTGGCGCCGCATGAATGAGACCATTCTGCAACGCACCGCCAAGGGCGAGCTGATTTCGTTCCAGAACACGATCCAGGACCGTCTTGGCGAGGCTCCCACGGACTCGGGCATGCAGAACGCCGACGTGCTCATCTTCACGGGCGCACCGGAACGCTCATTGGAGCACGCTCGGGTCATGCAGACGATGCTAGGCGAGCATGCTCGACCACGGTTGATCGCCGTGATAGACGACTGCGCTGCTGGAGCGCAATTGCGCGAGCTTGGTGTGCTCACGGTACAGCCTTCGATCGCGCTCGGCAACATCGTGACTCGCCTCGCGCTGCTGGATGCGCCACTCGCTGCGAATCTGTCCAAGGAGCTCAGTTCAACGAGCAACTTCTCTACGGCTGCGTACTTCCGAGGGGACGTCGACGGAGAGCGCGACTCGATCACGTCGCTCTCAGAGCTGCGTCTACCTGCGCGTCGCCTGACACTCGGTCGCAGCGTTGTCAATCACCACTCGGTGAACTACGACCGTCTGGCCGAGGCGTTGACCGCCGAAAACCTGCCCATGCCGCCGCCTCCGTCGCGTGTATCCATGTTCGGTACCTCGGCCGTGGAGCACGATCCGTTTGCCAAGCGCTCGAGGAACCTCGGTGCGCACGAGCATTACGTGGTGGAAGACGACGGGTTCGACGCCCCGGACGACCGCTCGATCTTCGAGGGGCAGTTCGTGGTGCCGTCGCCGAGCTCCAGCGGTGGAGGAGGAGGCCGCTCTCGGTCCGGCCGGCTGTCACGACGCCGGTCGCGCCTCGGCTCAAGCAGCAGCAGCGCCGGCGGAGGCACCGGCTTCGTGACGCTGCACCGCGGCCAGTCTACGGGCCTCTAGCGCTCCAGCTATCGTCTAAGTATTAGTGCTACAGTAGTATACTCGTTGCAGAAGAACTAACTCGTCTAAGCGTATTTGCCTTTTTGATTTTTTTTAATGGTGGTGCTTGCATGCAGAAGCCACTGCTGAGCGCATATTGAGTGTATCGCACAGAAGCTAGACTCTCCTCGTGACCCGAGGGGTAAGTGCTATTATACATTAAGGCATGGTGTTGCAGTGGCCTGTACAT
This sequence comes from Phytophthora pluvialis, assembly GCA_001314425.1. Lineage (NCBI taxonomy): Eukaryota > Oomycota > Peronosporomycetes > Peronosporales > Peronosporaceae > Phytophthora > Phytophthora pluvialis. Next base: position 24,560 of record LGTU01000329.1, on the reverse strand, counting down.
GTTTTACTTGGCAATGTACGCAGGTATTAGCTGCTACATGTACCTCCCTTCAGCACGGCACAGACGAAAGGCTCACCCAGCGAAGTCGATCGCTGTAGACGATCGTGACGCCATTTCGACAGTAGAACGTGGTATGTACAGTACATACGGCAACCGTTGCGAGCCAACCGAAATACAGTAAGCCAAAGGCGAGCACAGGTAAGAAGGTGCAGCCATCTTCATTGCGCTAACTTGCTTGGTGTCCGTCCTTAGGACATTGTCCTGAACAGTCTGGAGGGGAACCCGCGCCACTTGTCACAAGGATCCCCGCACACCACTTAAGTACGACGCGTCCGCCATCTGACACATGGTCTTGGCATTTCCTGATCCCTCGCCATCAAGCAGCCGCCGACCCCAGCACGTGGTGGCTGCATCGCACTACGGCTGCCAATTCTAGTGGCGCCTACCGCCCAGTGTGCCTATTTGCAGCTGCAGGTGCCAGCGTCGCACTCCAGAATTGGCGACTTCCAGTCGGGACGAGTCCGACATGGCGACTGGCAAGCGCCCGGCAGCCCCGAGCGAGGCCGTGAAGGTGCAGCAGAAACGTCCGCAGCAGCCACTAGACGGCGGTCTGAGCTTCGCCGCAGTGAAGCCGCAGAAGCCGCTGCTGATGCACCACCACCGCCTCCAGGACCAGCACCAGTTGCCCAACGGGGACCAGGCCGCGGACGAGGATGACGACGTCGACGCCGCCGCCGCCGCGCTGACCGAGAAGCTGCTGATCCCCAAAGTCCGCACCTTCTCCATGCTGGACGCCGCGTCCACCTCGCAGCTGGGCAAGTACCTCGAGGACGAGGAGGCGCTGCACCCGCCGCTCGAGTCCACGGGCAGCGGCAGCTCGCTGCACGCGTCGCTGCTGAGCTCCAGCGGGTCGGCCGTGCCCCGCCCGCCGCACAGCAAGAACCTCGTGCTGGACCCCGAGTCGAATGGCACCGTGCTCCAGGCCGCGGTCTCGTCCGGCGCGGAGGCCGTGGAGGTGATGGCCGAGCAGAGCTGGCTCATCACCAAGCTCGCGGTGCAGCTCATCTGGGCGCTGCGCATGTCCAAGCGCTGGATCCTGTGCGCGCTGCGGCTGATCTCGTTCGTCTTCCTGCTGCTGCTGCCGATCGTCAAGGTCGCGTGCTACTGGTTCGTGAACGAAAACGTGCACAAGAACATCATCTACGGACTCAACCGACGCAACCTGCTGGACGTGTACACGGTGCCGCAGACCAAGAAGGAGGCGGCGTCCACGACGGGCAAGTCGCGCAGCGCCAGCGTGACCAGCACTGCGAGTGCGAGCTTCACCGAGGCGAGGTATCCTGTCGTGGTGTTTGTGTCGGGAGGAGCGTGGATCATCGGCTACAAGGCCTGGGGCGCGCTCATGGGCCGCGTGCTGGCCTCGCTGGGCGTGGTGGTGGTCATGCCCGACTACCGCAACTTTCCGCAGGGAATGGTGCCCGACATGGTCGAGGATGTGACGCGCGCCATGCAGTGGGTCTTTGACAACATTCACCTCTTCGGCGGAGATCGCGAGAACGTGCACCTCATCGGCCAGTCTGCGGGCGCACATCTCGCCATGTGCACGCTGCTCGAGCAGGTCGAGAAGAAGCGCAACGCCGCTGCCAACTGTGCCGCTTCGCCCAGCAGCAGCGTTGGCGGCATGGGCAACACGTCGGACTGCGAGAGCGTCGAAAGCTTGTCGCCGTTGGCCCAGCCGATCACGTGGAACCTGCGGCAAATCCGCAGCTACATCGGCATCTCCGGACCGTACAACATGGAGGCCAGCATCGCAACTTTCCACCGCCACGGCTTCGACCGCGCGGTGGTGGAGCGCATCATGGCGCACCGGTTGGCCTACTACTCGCCATCCTTGCGATTGCTAGCGCTGAGTGAGCTGCCGTCGCGCACACGCCAGGCACTGCTGGAAGACTTCCCGCCGTGCTTCCTCCTCCACGGCACCGCCGACAAGACGGTGAGCTACCGGTCGTCAGAGCAGTTGACCGCGGCACTCCAGTCCTGTAGCATTCCCGTATCCACGCGCTTCTTCGAGGGCAAGACGCACACGGACCCGATCATCGAGGACCCCATCGTCGGCGACGACTTCCTGCTGGACGAGGTGATGGCCGCGCTGAAGGCACAGGCGCCGATTGACCCGACCACCGGCCAGCCGCGCTACGAGCTGGGCGCGCGGCCGCATGAAAAGCGGTTCTACCCCAAGCTGCTCGTGCGTGTGGCCCGAAAGATCAATCCGTTCTAGACGACGGCGTGCAGTAGAGCACGGAATAGTAGGGAGGCTCGGCGGCCACCGCTGCCGTTTGCACATGCAAATGAACGCAATATATATTCTTTTATTGTTAAGCTGGCTCGCCTACTTAAGGGTTGGCTGCCGCTCACAGACTCACTTGCCCATGCGGTTCTTGAAGGTGACGACGGCGCCAATGAGCACGATGGCCAGCACGCCAGCGAGAGCGGGACCCGTGAACGACATGAGGGTGGGTCCCTCGTGGCTCGTTTCGGTCGACTCCGCGGCCGAGGCCTCGGTGCTGATGGTGGCGGAGGCGTTCAGGGTGCCCGAGCCGGAGCTGCTGGCGCTGCTCGAGCTCGAGCTGGAATGGCTGGCGGCGGCGGTCTGCGTGACGGACTCGTCGAGCTGCTGCACTTGCTGGCGCAGGAGACGCGCGTCGGGCGCGCGCGGGGCCTCGGCCGAGACGGAGCCGACGCTGCAGCTGCAGGCGACGGCCACAAGCAGAAGCAATAGCGTCGCGAAGCGGAGCTGCGGTCCAGCCATGTCGACAGAGATTCGGAAGTGCCGGAGAACTTTGGCCAGACGCGCGGTGTCAGGTGGCCGATCAGTTGCAGAGAGGCGGTTGTGCGATTAAATACAGATGTGTCGGCGGGATGGACAGCGTGTGGGTATATCTGTGGGGTTGGTAGCCCCCAAATCCCGGGGTGCGGCTCGATGGCACGACCGCCATCCTGTGGAGGTTTATGGGCGAGCGTTTGCTGCGTGCACTGTCCACGCTGGGCGTTCATCTGCAGATTCTGCACTGCGATGGATGCCCACCGAAGTCATCGTAAGTCCTGTCGCAGTGGCGATCGCCGATTTGCGTGCCTCCTCGCTGTTGTAGCGGCCAAGTCTGAGAAGACATGGCAAGCTTCCAGCACTGCTGGTTGACCTCTGGACCAGCAGTCAACTGAAGTATTTCCGTGGCAACCTGTCGCAATCGCTTTCGCTGGTACAGCGATTGCATCACTTTGCGTAAATGCACTGTATAATACGACTTTGCCTTGTGAGCTCCAGTGAAGGCGGTGTACAGTACACTGTACTGGCAAGCCTATCGCAATCACTTCGGACGCCTCGGTGATTGCACCACTTTCGCAATTCTAATGGAGTAGCGCTAGTTCCAGCCCATACTGAAGGTGTTGGAAGTCTCGCGTAGGAGCGGAAAAGTAGTTGGTGGAGCTCCCCCACTTCATATTTTACGTGCTTAAGCTAACCATCGACGACGTCGCCACCATGAGCTGCTGCCCTGCCAACATGGAGCCCACGAAGGCGACTGCTGCCAACGCGATCGCCGCCAAGACGTTCCGCAACACGAAACTCTTCGTCGCTGGTCCGCGTCAAGCCACGGCCGGCCTGCTCGTCTTTCCCGACATTTTCGGCCCGGACAGCGGACGGATCAAGCAGGACGCGGAAGCGTTGGCTAAAGTGGGTTATGCCGTGGTGCTGGTGGATGCCGCAGGTGGCGATTACATCACGTCGCTCGACGGCGTGGATGTCCCGGCGTGGGCGAACAAGAACAGTTTCGAGAAGGTCGCCGGCGGCCATGTCGCCCACGCCATCGCGTACCTCCAGGAAGAGGTTGGCGTCAAGTCCATTAGCAGCCTCGGCTACTGCTGGGGGCGTTACCGACACCGATGATCAAGGGCCATGTGTCGTTCCACCCGAGTTGGAAGGCGGAAGACTTCGTGAACGGAGAAGGCGCTCTTCAAACGATGACCGAGGGGATCTCGGTCCCCCAACTACTGTGCGCGGCGGGTAACGACCCTCCGGTGGTGCGTGAAGGCGGAGTCGTGGAGAAGATTCTGAAGGCCAAGCCAGGCGTCGGTGGGCTCAGCAGTATCGTCGACTTCCCGAAAATGGTTCACGGTTGGGTTTGCCGTGGCGACCTCGAAGACCCTGCGACCAAGGTAGCTGTGGACAAGGCGTGGCGCGTGGCTATTGAGTTTATCCAGGCCGTCCACCCGTTGTAAATGCCACACAGCTACGCGGCGAAGAAAGTTGCTGCCAAAACCTGCAGGATAGCGAGCGATACGAGTGTCTAGCTTCAAGTGCCTGCACTACTGTAAATACCGCTTCGCTTTCATTTTCTCTTTTTTTATAAAAAAACTTTTCAAGACTGCATGTTGATAGTTTTCTGCCTACCGGTCGAAATGAGTGAGCCCTCACTCGAGGCTGCAGCCACACCTTCTTCTGGAACACTCAACACCTTCCCGTTCGAAGCTCATTCACGAACGGCACGTCCCTTGTACGTGCACAGTTAAATTACCTGGTCAAGTAATGCAAAATCTGTCGCAATCACCTCGTCACCTCAGCAATTGCATCACTTTTTGTCGGCGATCCGTTTGATCGCCAGCCGTCTTTGTCGGTTGAGCAGGGCCTTGCTGCGCGATACTTGACCGACCATTTCACGTTTTGCGGTTGATATCCATACCCATTCCACCCCTTCCAAGTATCTGCTCAGTGTACAATCATGAGCTGCTGCCCTGCCGTTATGGAGCCCTCCAAGGAGACTGCCGACAACACGATTATAGCCAAGACCTTCCGCAACACCAAGCTTTTCGTCGCCGGCCCCCGCCAGGCCAAGGCTGGGCTGATCGCCATTCCCGACATTTTCGGCCCGGACAGCGGACGGATCAAGCAGGACGCAGAAGCTCTGGCCAAGCTGGGGTACTCTGTCGTGCTGGTTGATGCCGCTGACGGCGACTATCCTGTCTCCCTCGATGGCGTGGACGTGCCGGCCTGGCTACAGAAGAACAGCTTCGAAAAGGTCTCCGGTGCCCACGTGGCCAACGCCATCGCCTACCTGCAGGAAGAGGTCGGAGTGGAGGCGGTCAGCAGCTATGGCTACTGCTGGGGTGCGTACGTTGGAGCGAAGCAGTCGGCTCTGTCAACGCCCGTCATTAAGGGCCATGTGTCCTTCCACCCCAGCTGGATGGCGGAACAAGTCGTGAATGGAGAAGGTGCCGTGGAGAAGATGGCGGAGAGCATATCGGTGCCCCAGCTTCTGTGTGCAGCCGGCAATGACCCCCCTCTCGTTAGCGAGGGTGGTGCCGTCGAGAAGACCCTCAAGTCCAAGCCTTCTGTCGCCAAGCAGAGTAACGTCGTGGACTTTCCGGACGTGATCCACGGTTGGGTGTGCCGCGGCGACATCGAAGACCCTGCGACGAAGGAAGCTGTGACGAAGGCCTGGCACTTGGCTAGCGAGTTCATCCATACGGTAAACCCGCTGTAGATGGGGTCACTGCCACTGCTACCAATTGTTGGTTGGCCTGCCAGTAAGTAGATTGGACGTTGAAGTTGATCACATTTGAGAGGCAAATGTGTAGTAAACACCAATTTCATGTGGTACTACGTACTGCTCACAGCCATCCGTCCGCCGTGTATCGGATATCTCGCGTTCTGCTAGGGTTCCAGCTGTGCACGACCTCGCATCTAGTAGACCAGGCATCTCTCTACACAACCACCTTCTTTCTGCCCTCAGACTCGCTGTGGCCATCTCGAAATCTGCGCCAGAATGCCCGAGTACCTCGTCTTCTTCGTGCACCAGCACTTCGACTTCCGCTACCCGGAGCTGGAGGCTCTGCTGACCATGCAGAAGCTTCCTAGCGTCGCCGAGACGGTGTTGAAGGACCCAGAGACAGGAAATCTGCCGGACCCCGAGAGCTCTCCGCTTGTACGCGTGCAGCTGCCGTCAGTGGAGCACGCCAAGTTCCTCTCGGAGCGCGGTATCCTCGTCAAGGGTGTGTACGAGGTGTGGGGCCACACGGCCAATGGCGGCTACGACGAGCTCGTGGCGTCGGTTGAGAACTTCCAGGGACCGCAGAAGCAGCAGATTCTTCAGGACGACAAGCGCTCGTGGCGCATCAACTTGACCGTGTTCGGAAAGAAGCTCAGCATGGACGAGCAGCGTGAACGGCGCGAAAAGTTCCGTGACGCTCTGCCCTTTGCGGGGCCTGTGCAGATGAAGAACCCGGACGAGACGTTCCTGGTGCTGGAGGAGCTGGGGCTGGACCAGGACCTGCACCCGGACATGAAGCCCAAGCAAATGTTTTTCTTGCGCGAACTGGCCGGCAGCGAGAAGAATAGAGGACGTGGCGGCGCACGAGACCTGGTCGACCAACAGACGCTCAAGCGCCGAGCGTACATCGGACCCACGTCGATGGAGTCGGAGATGGCCCTGCTGATGAGCAACATGGCGCTGGTGCAGCCCGGAGACCTGGTGATCGACCCGTTCGTAGGCACTGGCAGCGTCTTGATCCCGTGCGGAACCCACGGTGCTATGTGCTACGGGACAGACATTGATATTCGGGTGCTTTTAGGGACTGGCGTTGGTGTCACCGGTGCTGGCGTCGTCCCCACTGAGGAAAATTCCGATGGCAAGGAGCGCGTCAACGTTACCACCAACTTCAAGCAGTACGGACTCCCGCTTCCGGAGCTCGTGCGCGCTGACAACTCCATGTCACCTCTTGTCAAGCGGTGCAACGGATTCTTCGACGGGGTGGTGTGTGATCCGCCGTATGGAATTCGTGCCGGCGCTCGCAAGAGTGGGCGTAAACGCCAGATCAAGAGCGATGTAAGTATGGCCGTGAAGCAGGAAAACTACATCGCACCCACGCAGCCGTACGTCGCCGAAGACGTGATGAAGGACCTGCTAGAGTTTGCCGCACAGGCGTTGCGCGAGGGTGGACGGTTAGTGTACCTTTTGCCCACGACGTACGAATACACGGATGCCGATCTGCCGCGCCACCCTTGCCTGCAGGTGATTGCAAACTCGGAGCAGAAACTTACGAGAAAGTACGCGAGACGCCTCATTACAATGGTGAAGCGCCCGCCTTCCGCAAAGGAGATGACTGCAGTTTTGAGTGCAGCGAAGAGTAACCCGGGTGATGTAAGTTTCGCGAACCTGCGAGAGAAGATCCGAAAGCGCAAGTCAAACGACGTTGAGGGACTGGAACAGCACTAAACCGAAGAGAAGCAGGGCAGTGTGATAGATCTCTGATTCTGCTTTGCTTGGAAGCGACTACTACAATTTGGGTTGCAAATAGACGTGCATTGAAGTCTGTAGTACAAGACAGAAAGGTAGCCCACCTGAAGATGGAGAGCTACAGATGCATTTTCTTTCGAGAATACCGAGAAGCACAACCAACAAGCGATCAAGCACAATGGCCTCGATGTCGCTGGCGTTCATCTTGTGTGAACCCGAGGAGGATTCGGCACCTCGAACCCGCCAGCAACGCAAGCGGAAGTCTGGTGCTACAGGCACTACACTCCAAACTAATCAAGAAGACGTTCCTTCAGCGAAAGGGAACAGCCAGCGTGCCGTAGCTCGTCGCCACGGGAAAGGTGGAAACCGCAGTAGCACAACCAGCAAGACAACAACAGCGTCCGATAGGTATGATCAGTTAGCTACCTACCTTCACGCTCGAAGCTTCCCCTTTGACCCCGTTTCAACTTGTCTGACTGCAGCCAGCACCACGTACGCCAACTCCAGAATCAGCGCCAGCGCCGCTACCGAGAGCGCAAGAAATCAAGCGCATCTGCGTTGCAGATCAACGCTGAGCAACTGCACCAGGAGAACGGAGCGCTGGAGGCTGTCATACTGGAGCACTTCAAGGCTCAGATGTAGCCGACTACCGGTATTCTCCAGCCTACGTACTTCCAAGCTCACTCGAATCCAAGTCGTTCTGGCAAGAGGAGACATCGCGAAACAGGAATCTCAATACAGTAGCAACATTGATCATGTTATCTGCAGCATCATCATCTTACATGGACGACTTCAACCAGTGATCGCCAAGAGCTCTCTTGGTTGCTTCGGGGTTTGCGCTAACACGCTGCAGTCAATCGAGGGAATACATTACATGTATCAACGGCGGCGCTCCTCGCGAAGAGTTTGCTGATCACCGCAGCAACCAATGACGACAGCGTCGCACTCTTCAATCCGTAAAGGAAGAGCAAGGCAAGGCTTGTCCTGGTCCAGTCGTGGGACATATTGTTGAATGTCGTGCTGACAGTCAACACGGACGGCCAGGGCTGCCCACGCCCTGTGGACTCCTCTGTACCACACCATGCTGCCTCCGTTTGCCTCCTGAATGCTCTCTGCGATGGAGTAAACCTATCGCCAACTCGGCCAATTCAATTGTGGTGCTTGGCGATACCTTCAACGAGGTCTCAGCACTGCTGCTGAGTCAGCAGTGCTTACACCTCGTGTAAGCCAGTCAGATGGCGGCATAGAGATCTGACCGACTCTGGTGAAGAGGAGAAGAGCTCACATTGGCAGCATTGACTAGACCTGCCCCGCCATTCTGCTGACCGGCGAAAACAGCAGAAGCAGCCTCTGCTGTAGTCGGCCCGCACGAAGCAAGGTGGCACGGAGGTCCAGAATTGGCCCCCTTACCGCAGATATCCGGATTCGTGCACTCGCCTTCAGGTGTCCTCCATTGACCTGCAACAGATCCCGGTGTCAGCATGGCGTCATGAGACACCCGAAAGATCTCTGGGCCAGCGCTGCCGCTGCTGCTACTGTTGCTGCTGCTGCGCGACTAGAGGGCGGTGTCGCCATGGGGGCTTTGTAGCGCACTCGCAAAACTCACGCAGCGAGCCCGCGCAGACGCGTGTCGGCATGCGCGTGTAGCCATCTTGGCGGTGAACCCACCGGAAACAGCTGGCTCCTCAAGAGGGACGCAGCATACAAAGCCAAGTCAAAACGGGCCACGCGTTGCTGCATACAAACGGCAAGTTAAATCAGTCCCGATTTCACTTGCCCCTAGTCCTAACCGGAGCCGGCCCGGGGGCGTGCGCTGGAGCGATCTGATTGCCTGCGCGCGTATCGGTGTCGGTGCTCTCGGTGCAAAACCTGCCTGAACTGGACAGGAGGAGCGAGAACGCATACCCCGTCGAACTCGCTGATTGACTTCGACGGTGCTGCCAAACGGCCAGTGTCGCGACCTGTCAGGGCGACAGGGTTTCGTTGTTGCGCCGTCGTCTCGGCGTAATGGCTGGGCGTAGGCAAAGATAATTGCCCGAGTTGGCGAGCAGAGCCCCGACCCCACGCCGACACGATGACGTCGCCCCGAGAAGCGGCGCCCAGACGCCCGGAGGCGGCGCCGCTGCTGCGCCTGCACATTCCCGCGGCAGCAGCAGGCAGCGCCGACGCGCCGCGCGCATTCGCCGCGGCCGCCACGAAGGACGCGGCCAAAGGAGCCACCGCCGCCGACATGCGCAGCCAGACGTGCGTCGAGTTCCTGCACATAATGAAGGAGTTCTCCGAGAGCTCGTGCGACGCCAGCGAGACGGTGCAGCGCGTGGACTCGCTGGTGAGCCAAGACGAGCAGCTGCTGCGACTGTTCCCGCTGTCGCGCACGCAGGAGGAGGACGAGGCCGCGCGGAGACTGCGGCGGGCGCTCGAGGACGAAGACGACGAGACCATCGCCAGGATAGCAGCTAGAGATAACGACAAGGAGATGGACGCGCAGGACGAGCTGCAGCGCTGGATGGATCTCGACCTCGGCGACCTCGACCACCACATGGACGTGTTCGACTTCCAGCACACGCAGCCGCAGCCGCTCGCGCTCAACGAGATCGCCGCCGAAGAGGACCGCGGCAGCACGCAGGCCGCGCAAGTGGTGCCGCCCACCGCCTCGCCCTTCATGAAGCGCGGCACCAACGGATTCCTGCAACAGAAGACTAACCAAGCCACCGCGGACGCAGCCAAAACTGCGACGGGATACCTGCGAGGGCAGAGCGCGGCGCTCCTGTCGCAAAAGCCGCTAGCTGCTGCTGCGAAGGACGCGCCACCCAGCAAGAAGTCCGTTACGGCGGCGCTGTTTGAAGACGACGACGATGATTTGGATCTCGTGCTGGGCAGCGCGGCGCTGTCAGCGGGCCCGCCGCCCAAGCGTGCCAAGATCTCGCGCCCAGCTAGCACGCAGTCACTGCGCGTATCAGTACTGCCGGACTCGGAAGTCAAGGCTGAAACGGACGACGAGAGCAAGGCGGACGAAGACGAGGAAGGCAACGTGTGGGGTATGGAGAACGACGGCTACGAGCACGATCTGCTCTCGTCTATTGACCACGCGGTGCTGTGTGACCGCGAGAACCGGTTCTTGCAGTGGGATCTGGAGGCTGCTCAGCAGCAGGAGCAACGGAGGTTGCAGGCGAACACTATGGCGCGGAGCGCTGCAACGTCCGCTGGCGCGGCTGCCCGAACTACCAACGGTATGACTGCTTCAACTAATCCTGCCATTAATGGTCTCCCTGCTATCCAAACCCACCGCTCACTTCACCAGCCCAACGACAAGGTCATGGCATCGAGCCCGATCAGCAGCAAGAGCCCGTCGAACGTCGATATTGTCGAGGACTGGAACAGCCTGGATTTTGGCACTTTCCAGAACCGCACCGTGAGCCACATTCTCAGTTCTTGCCTGCACAAGCGAAAACTGCATCATCCATACAAGAACCAGGTGCAGCTTGTGAACTTCAACGTCCCTGGAAGCGGCGACTCTACTTCGGGACGTGCCGCTGGACCGCATCCGCACCAGCTCGGAGGGTCCTTGGCGACTAGTCTTGCCTTTGGAGGTCAGCAGCACGGTGGTGACGGCTCGGACGGCTCGACAATTAGCGGCTTTGTGCCTCTGCTTGCGACTGGCCACGAGAACGGTCTGGGTAACAGCAAGTCTCCCGGCAAGGGCGAGAAGAAGACGCCTAAGAAGCGCGAAGAACGCAAGAGGCTCATGACACTCAAGATGCAGGAGACGTTTGCCGACCTGGAAGGAACATTCACGGAGCAAGACCTGGATGTCAAGGGAATCGTGGGTCCTGGCGCGTCACTGTCAAAGATGGCCCTCTCTAAATTGGAGAACTTGCCGCTGCCGGACCTGATGAACCTCCCTCAAGACCTGCGCGAGCTCAAGCGCAAGATTGAGGCCACCGAGCACAAGGTGGAAGGCACGAAGCACCGTCACCGCAAGGGCGGCCCGTGCCCACGCTGCCAGGTGCAGAACCAGTTGCGTGCAGCGAAGCGTGCGTACCACAAGCGTGCCGTGGCTCACAAGAAGCTGCCACATGTGGTGGTCAACGCCGTCAACGACGAAGCGCAAGAGGCTGCCAACGCCCAGGCAGCTGCCGCTGCAACGCTGGAACTTGCTGGCAGCGTCACAGCAGCGATGAAGGCTGCTGCTGGTGCAGGAGCAAGGAAGGGGGGCACTGGACCCCCTACGGCTGCTTCGGGCAATGCCTCAAGTACTAAGGCGAGGGCTGCGTTGGCTGGTGTGACCAACCTTGCGACTGGGATGCTGAAGCAGGTGCAACGCCCTGCTGCGTCTTCGGTGTCGTCGCCCTCGGGTTCGTTGTGCTCAACGTCTTCAGTGGCAACCACCGCAATCGTAGGGTCTACCAGCGGGTCGTCGTCGTCATCCTCGTGCGGTGGTGTCTCGCCGCCGCCACCTTCGTCTATCGCGTCCATCCAGGCGCGTGTTCGAGGACAATGTGGGAAAACGTCATCGTCAGCAATGCCATTTTCATCGCCGTCGTCAGCGTCCGTGTCGCCAGCTTTGGCGTCCAACCCGTCGTCTCCCGAGACGGTATCGCCTCAGCTGCAGCACGTTACTGTGTCATCCGGTTAAATTGGCACTGAAGAAGCGGCGAAGATCAAGCAGTCGGCGGGTGCAGCAGCGCACGGAGCGACGGCGTATTTATTAGTGTATCAAAGCTCCCATCATACGCCACGCCCTACTTGCGTTGCTCGGAAGTCGTCAGGTAGTTGTATAGCACAGAAGTGGAGGACAGTTGGAAGGGAGTCGACGTGGACACCGGACGCGCAGACCCCCTGCGCATCCCGTAGAGTGTGAAGGAGCGCAGCAAAAGACTTCAAAAAAATAGAGAATCCACGCAGCTTCCACCACCACCGAAACCCCAAAAGCACTGCTCGGTGCAAAATTACGTTGAAAATCTATTGGTACCATCATAGTCGCTCGCTCAGCCCTGTGCTTCCTCTGCCTGCTGCGGCGTGTTGATGATGTTGGCGTCCAGCAGCGCCAGACGCGCGCAGCGGCGCCGCAGTCTCTGCTCGGTCCACTGCATGTTGTTGGTCTTGACGTCGCGCTCCATCTTCTTGTAGCCCTCTCCGTGCTTGGCGATGAGCTTGCGCAGGTACTTGGCCTCCTCCGCGGACACGTAGTTGGCCACGCGCTTGGGGTTGCGCTCGCCCAGGAAGTCGCTGTCAGGCACCTCGAAGAGATTGGCCTCGTCCGCGGCCGCTAGCGTTCCGGCGGCGCCCTCCACGCTCTCGCGCAGCGCCTGGTGCGCGTTCGGGTTGGCCTGCAGCCCGAGGTTGACGTAGTTCTGGCGCGTGGTGAGGTTGTGGTCCCAGACCTTCTGCACCTTGGGGTCGCGCACGAACTTGGTCTTGAACTTGCGCAGCGGCTTCTGCTTGCGGCGCTGCGGCACCTGCCCGCGCTTCTTGAGGCTCACGCCCAGCCGAACCATCGTCTGCTGTACTTGCTCAATGTACTGGAATGGGCTCCACTTGCCTGGAAATGTGTGACGTGTGTGGCGGCGTCTGCGCCAGCCAATATCGCGTTCACTTTAGTGCCAGCCCCCATTACAATGACGCGCGCTCCTGAGGTGGCTATTATTGGCCGAAATACAAAAACGGCAGCGGACGCGCGTGGTGGACTCATTGCGCGATCGACTTCTTGCTCAAGCATGGCGCCGACTGCAGCGTCTTCGGGTATCTCCGCTGCTGCGTCCGCGGCGCCCGTGAAAGCGTCCCCCTCCAGCACCAGCAGCGCCACGTCCGTGCCCAGCAGCCCCAGGAGCAGCGCCAACAGCGCCGCCGCCGCCCAGAGTCAGCAGGTGCAGGCGGCGCTGAACCGCCTGCTGGGCATGAGCTCTGCGTTGAAGGACCTGCAGCCCGGGAAGGACAGGCAGGTGTCCACGCGCGAGGAGACGATCGTCATGATGCAGCACTACCTCAAGCGCCTGCACCTGGACGACGTGGTGGATAGCAGTTCCCCCCGAGCGCTCTCGGTCGTGCACGTGGCTGGCACCAAGGGCAAGGGATCCACCTGCGCCATGGTGGAGCGCATCCTGCGCCAGGCGGGCTACAAGACCGGACTCTTCACGTCGCCCCACCTCGTGTCGCCCTGCGAGCGCTTCCGCATCAACGGCAAACCCATCGCAGACGACGTCTTCTTGAGGCACTTCAACGCCGTGTGGGACGGGCTGGAGCGCACGCAGGACCAGAGCGGACCGTACCCGCCCATGGCCTGGTTCTTCCGCTTCCTCACGCTCTTGGCGCTGCATCTCTTCGCCGACGAGCAGGTGGACGTGGTCGTGTTGGAGGTCGGACTCGGCGGACGCCTGGACGCGACGAACGTGTTCCGCAAGCCAGTGGTCTGCGGCATCTCGACGCTTGACCTGGACCACACCCGCGTGCTCGGCGAGTCGCTGGACCTGATCGCCTACGCCAAGGCCGGAATCTTCAAGCCCGGGGTGCCAGCCTTCACTACCGCGCAGGAGCCGCTCGCGATGCAGATGCTGGACAAGTGCGCCGCTGAGACCGGCACCCCGCTGGTTCATGTGCCAACGTTAGACGGCTTCGGACCTGACGGAGTGAACTGCCAACTGGGTTTGCACGGGGACTACCAGCGCACAAACGCAGGCCTTGCGGTAGCGCTGGCGTCGATGTGGCTGCGTAACAAGCGTGGAGGGGACGACGCTAACGCCCCGCTGGACCTCGCTCGTGCGCTTGAGCCGGTGGTGAAGGAAGGACTGAAGCACGCGTTCTGGCCTGCTCGAGCGCAGCTTTGGGAGGACGAAGCGCACAAGATGCGTTTCTACATTGATGGCGCGCACACGCTGCGCAGCCTGGAGTGCTGTGCGGACTGGTTCTGCCAGGCTGCGGTTCGAACAACGCCGGCCGATAAGCGTGTGCTCGTCTTTACGATCCATCACGAGCGCAATGTGGCGCAGCTATTCGAGCCGTTGTTGAGGCAGCATTTTGATCGCGTCTACTTCTGCCCGACGAGCTCATCGCGCCCGAGTCTGGCCAAGGTACACACATTCTCGGAGGCTCTCGAGATCGCCGGCTTTGAGGATGTGGTAGCAACGTACTCGTCTGAGGAGCTGGCGGCTCTAGACGACGTGAATAGCGAAGCCCACCCGTGGCAAACGACGCTCTCTCGCCTCTGGACTGGGTTGAAGACCCATGTGTCCAAGGAGGATCAGAGCAAGTGCATCGTTGCGGTGAAGGACTCGGTCGTGGACTGCATCAATGAGCTGCGCGCGCTCTCCGAGGACGCAGGAGCTTCGCTGATCGAGGGAGAAGCCGCGAAGAGCGACCAATGGGACGAGAACTGGAGCGTGCTCGTGACGGGATCATTATACCTGGGCGGCGAGGCGCTGGACTTCCTGGGCTGGCAGGAATAAGGCAAAGCTGTGGAAGGAGGAAAGAGGCGTTCGTCCTGGAGGAGGATCTCCATGCAACTCTCGGTGGCAACAAACACGGAGAGGTTCCATGCAGTCTTCCTCGGTGATAAAGCGCAACAGGTCTTGTAATTGATGAGGAGAAATAAAGGCATGAACGTATCACGGGTGCTGGTGCACTCCGTCGTTTGGCATTCCCTTGCAACGACGACGATTCTTGACAGCAACATTTTGGAGTATTTCGTAGTAGTACTCATTTTCTAGGATCTACTACAGTAGTAGGATGTTGCTCTTGCTGTGGCTCGCTGCGTCGTTCGGCTCGACCCTGGCGTGGTTGCGCGGCAGCGACGGACGCGCGCAATGGGACTACGAGTGCCACTTCGACGAGCTGGACCTGGTGTCGCTGGAGTCTGAGCCCAGCTCTCGCTGCGCCGAATTGTGCATCGCAGAGGCCAGCTGCTCGCACTGGACGTGGACGCCTTCGGAGGGGGGCGGAGCGTGCCAACTCAAGCAGGGAGCCACCAACGCCGTGGAGCCCCACGCCAGCCACTTGTGCGGGTTCTTGCCGACCAGATTCGTCCCCGATGAGACACAGGCCTTCGACTTGGGATTGACGCTCGCCGTAGACCGACAAGAGGGCGACGGGATGACAGACGACGAGGCGGAGACGGCGCTGCGGGTGCTCAACTCTTTCCGAAGCAAGCGCGGGAAGGCAAAACTGACGCTGGACGCGCGGTTGATCCTGGTCGCTAATGAGCTGGCGACCCCATGCCGAGATGTGCCGTTCACCACCAGCATGAAAGGCGGAGCAGGGTACGAGTTCTTCCCTGCGCTACCAGCGTCAATGCCACGTAGGGGCCACACGGGCGAAGTGCACGCGGTGTCATTTGCTGCACCACTGGACAGCTCCGTGAAGCACGCGATCGAGTGGTGGACTAGTAGCGTTGATGCCAAGACAGGAGCGGAACCATTCTTCTCGGACGAGGTGGCTATCGTTGGATTCGCCAAACGCAGAATTGCTTCGTGCTGGGAAAGTAAAGCTGACGGGAGTGGGGGAAACTCTGGCATCGTGTGGACGCTGCTGCTAGCAAAATCGGATTAAGAGCATGCAGTCCGACACAAGACATGCCCCAATCAACCAACCACGACGGACACTCGACATTACAGCGGGTTGATTGTCTGCGTGAGCTTGACTGCGGCGTACCAGGCCTTCATGACCGCGACCTTGGTCGTTGGGTCCTCGAGATCGCCGCGGTTCACCCACGTGTGAATCACAGCGGAAATCGACGACGTTGCACTGGGCACCAATGCTCTCCTTGCCTTAAGGATTTTCTCGACACTGCTGCCTTCGCGGACGAACTCTGGGTCGTAGCCGGCAACAGCAGCTGAGGCACGGCAATGCGCTTCGCCATCGTCTCGACTGACACCGTGATAAACCAACTTGTCCAGAGCCTCGCTGGATGCGGCCGCTGTCAATGCCGAAAATGTCGGGGAGCGGCAGCACGCCAGCCTTGGCCTTCGCGGGCCTCGTCACGAACACCTTGGTCTTGCCGTAGGTCATGATACTGTCCGCGGAGGGGCAGTCGCCCTGGCAGGCTCCATGTTAACGGGGCAGCAGCTCCTTCTTCGGAGCGGAGAATTGTGCGGTGCAGAAGTCAAGTCGAGAAATGGCGAGCGGCAGGAAACACGTGGGGCGACACGACGTCATTCCTCTTGGTCAACATCATTTTGGCTGCATGCTTAAAAGCACCGAGTTTTGAACTTCACCGCGCAAGTTGCGTTAAAAAAATCAAATTTGGACGCGCAATAATGAGCTGAAAAGCTTCTGCCCCCCTTCGTACCCCATTTCTTGCGGTGTCCTGCTTCCGCATGTCCACGTTGCGTCTGGCAGGCCATTTACGTCTGACAAGAACTGGAAAAGTGGCTATTCTCGGTCTCCGTAATGATAGCAAGCAGTAGACTATTTGTTAGTCTTCAACTCGCTTCCTATTTTTCACCGGTCAAAGAGGACTTTGACTTCCTCCGCGCCATCATGACAGACCGCCCTCCGATTAACAAGCACCCACAACTGCGCAAGAGCAGCTTGGGGGCTACCATCCGCAACACGGGAATGTCCACGCGGCATATTTACGAAATGCAGGTCAAGACGGCCAACTACGAGGCGATGATGCAGCGCTTCCAGTTGCGCAAGGTCTCGGACACGGGACTGGCGGCGTCTAAGTTCCAAGCGGAAAACCTCGTCATCGACAAGGAGAGCGGAAGCGTTAGAAAGAGAAATCGACATCACACGGCGCGATTTTCGCTACAGCGGGTGGTGCGGCTACTTACCAGATGGAAAACCTGGAGAAAGTTTTTCCATTCCTTGGGGTCACCGATACACCCTACTGGTCGAGTCGCTACGCTACACGGGATTATCATGCTGTGTACGTACCATTTCCAGCTTTCTACTTACCATTTGGGCCGAGCTACTACCCCTACGGAACGCCAGGAATTTGAGTTATCAACGTTACTCTCGAATTGATTTTCCTCGTTAACCTCTTGCTCAACTTCAATACGGCGTACCAAGACCAGAACACACTGGTAACTTCGCGGAGACAGATCGCGCGCAACTATTTGAATAAGTGGTTCATTATCAATTTTCTCTCGGCCACACCGCGCTGCGGAATCCAATATTTCATCACGGGCTCACTCGCCGAAAACACCCCCGTCGCTATTCACTCATAGACTGCATTGATGGTGTTACGCGTACTGCGCATCACGTTCATCGAGCGTGCTGTCTTGCTAAGCCGCGTAGTGCGAATTAGCAAGCACATGGTTGCTTGGCTCCGCTACTCGCGATATTCGCATTTACTCGGGATCGCTCAGCTCATGTGACTACTACATGGCGTGCCTTTGGCATGTCGTGGCCGAAAGCCGCGGGAAATATCAGAAGCCCGTACTCGAAAAGTATATCGCAGATTACTACTACGCCATCAGCCTCATTCAAGGCCAAGGCAACAACGCTGGGACGAGGGACGAAAACTTGTACTCGACAGTAGCGATTCTCGTGGGCTCCGTTGTCTTGGCTATTGTGTTCGGTAACGTTGCCATGCTCGTGTCGAATTTCAATGCCAGTTCCACAAATTACCATCGTAAGATGGAGGCAGTCTTCGCGCCAATGGACAAGATGCACCTACCGGACAAGTTGCGCGACCGCATCCACCAATACTACACTCACGTTTGGACTGAGTATGAATCGCTGGACGGCGACATTGTCAAATTTCAACGGGAACTCACTCACACGCTGGGCCTCGAGGTCGGTCTTTACGAGTACATGAATCTAATCACCGAGATTCCGTTCTGGAAGGACTGCTCTCCGGATTTTGCCACCCAAATTATTCTCAACCTAGCTGTGAGGGTGTATCTACCCGATGACTATGTTGTGCGCAAGGGAGAGACTTGTGACGAGATGTTCATGATTAACCGAGGCATTTGTGCGCTCTCGTACACTTGGGACTCTGAAAGTGAGAGCAAAGGTGACGAGGGAGACACCAACATTGACAGTACCACTAGTTCAATGCGGGCTGCCAGCTACGATGTCTCTCGATTTTCTTTCAATAACCAAGTACGAGGAAGTGCGAAGTTCAAGCTCTTATCAGGTACGAATTCAACTTCCATGGATGATCCGGTTCGGCCGCAGCAGTATAGATTTGCTGGGGACGCTTTAAAGACATCTCCTGCTACGGTGATTGATAGATCAATGGAAAACCCTGAAAATTGCGAGAACCAGCTCATGTATCCCGGGGAGACGACCGGAGAAATGGGTCTACTTATGAACCACTCGCAAACAGGGAGTATTCGTGCCGTCACTTACGTGGAAATGTGCATCCTTGACAGAGTAACGTTCCAGCGACTTATATCGCGTTACCCGAAAGACAGACGCACTGTTCTCACTCATATGCTGCGCGATAGCATCGAAAAGGGGAAATTTCCCTTTTCGTGGGAAGAGATCAGTGACGTCGTACTGAATCAACGACAGCGGAAAGGTGACCTAGGGACCACCCTAGCAAACATACACGCCACTCTCACTCCAGCGCAAGCTCTGGTGGAGCGTATTGACGTTGAGCTGCCCGACAAAACGATCAAATTTGGTTTGCAAGGCTCAGATAAGCCACTGGAGCTCCAATTACCACCTGTCCAAGGCGGGTCGCTGAGTAAATCAGGACTACATGAAAAGGGTACAAATGGCACACATGCGTCAGCTTCTGATCCAGTTGCAACGAAAGAAAACAAGAGCCAGGATGAGCTGCTCGAAATGGTGCGTGCTATGACGGGGGCTATCAGCAGAATGGAAAGTGACATGAATTCGATGAAGGCACGATTGGACCAACTTCCTTCTACTGCAGAAAATGAATCGATGGTGATGAAGCCCAGCTGGCCACAAGCGAGCCACCTACCGTTGCTCGTAGAGCTGCAAGCACCGTGTCTCGCCCACCTCCAGCTATTAAGCGGTTGAACCGTGTGAAAAGCTCTCTTGATGTCTCCACGACCAGGAATCGTGAGTCCAACTTGGAAGTGGTGTTGGGCCAGCTGACTCCAATTGATAGCGTCAAGCCAAAATGGAACATCAGTGATGAAGGTGCTCGTAGCAGTAACGCACACGCTGCCGAGGTTTCCCACTCGCAAGCGATTGCTGACGAACAATTGTTTTCCAGCAATGCTAGTCGTTTGGTCGCAATTCGTGCAGCACCTGACCAGCCCACGGATACCCAAGTCGTCTTGAACGATCCACCATCTCTTGAAGACAAGACATTTGAGGAAGCTTCCAGCCAACGTATATTGCTGCACCCGAGCTCCCGATTGTCGATCACAGACGCTGCCTCTCGTCGACAACCAAGGCCTTCGAAGCACAGGCCACCGATTCGTCGTGTGCTCAGCACGACCTCCTTCTTGAAGCAAAAGGACGGGTCTATGGACCCTCCTGGGATCCAACATTCCGCTTCTTCATCAGATCGGTCTCGAGGAGCAGAGCGATCAGTTGTGGAGCCGGCAGAGTAGTGACAGCCGAATTTGTGCAGCAAGTACTCACAAATCTGGAGATGCTTTGACGGCACCACGCCGTGAAGGCCATTCCGTTCACCGAGGAGGGTCAGTCAGAGCAGCCAGCAGCTACAAACGCCGTGACTCATGTCTTCAAAGTTTCCCAGAATCCCCGCTTGGCGTTGAACAAACTATGGAATACGCATCAGCACTCCCTGACGGGATTGCTGATGGATCTAACATAGTAAATCCTGGACCATATGCGGTTTGGGGGCAGGAGAGGCGATAAGACGTTGAAATATTTCGATGGATACTAACGACAATGCTGCATGCCAACCACAAACTCCGGCTAGTGCAGGTGATATTTTTCATCGAGCTGTTGTGCACCACCCAGTATTTGGCGAGGATACGCACATCCCCATGATGACCGATAAATCCTAGCGGACGCTACTGCGCTCGACCTTTCGAGCACAAAAGACTTTGCGAATGCACCTCGCGCAGCAATTCATCTACGCGCTCGTATTTGGAGCAAGTGTTTTCACTCTTCCAACCTGCCAGGTGGCCGAGTTGTGGCAATTTGAAGGAGCTGCCCCCCCTTACTCCGCTGTCAAATTCAACTCGACAAAGCTGGGAACGTGCGCCTCGATCAAGTCATGTTTCAATGATCGCCCACACTGGGCGATTTGGAACAACCTCGCAGAGGGAGAACGACTCGTGTTTTACGAAGATGCTTCATGCACTGGCAAGTCCCTAGCTTCCCCCAGCACCAGCAATGGCCATTTGAACTTATTTGACGAAGCCGTCGGTATGGCTGGAGAAGTGTCGGCTTTTAGGACGTGGAGGCAGGGAATGCTAGATGCGCCTACACACGTGGCGCCCTATGCAACGCCGGAGAGCATCGTTGACCCAGTTCCGTCAGTCGAACCGGAGCGACTCATAGCGAGTTCGGAATGAAAATAGCTGCCTCAAAAATGAAGACGGCAAGTTTTATCA
The DNA here is from genome assembly GCA_001314425.1 of Phytophthora pluvialis. Taxonomy (NCBI): domain Eukaryota; phylum Oomycota; class Peronosporomycetes; order Peronosporales; family Peronosporaceae; genus Phytophthora; species Phytophthora pluvialis. The sequence goes on along the minus strand of LGTU01000329.1, from coordinate 3,820 downwards.
CTTAGTACGCTCTCTAATGTCTGTTGAGTTGGCTTCAATCCGCTCTCGGTCATGGTCCTCGCAAATGTTAGCCATCCCGTTAGTGGCGTACATCCCCGACGACCAGATCATGAATGATGATATGCCAAAGTCAAACGCCCCATCCTCGTATTTCACCTTCCCGTTCGGCGTTGCTGCGACCTTGTAGTGCTTGCCTTGGCACCCGGTGTCTTCGTACATCACCAAGTGACCGGCACCAGGCAGTTTCCTGAACTTGAGCGAGTGCGTGCGGTCGTTGAAGCAAGGCACGGAGTAGCAGCGCTGTGTTTCCGAAAAGGCCCAATCCACGCAGTTGCCGTACAGGTTTGGTGCGTCATAGAAATAGATGTGACCCGCGCGCGTAGTCAAGATTGTTGCCATCGCTGCAACGAAAGCAATTTGAAACACCTGCAGCTTGTTCATGGAAGGTTTTCCAGTTGATTCGAAGAGCGCCACTAGGAAAATGAGAGCCTCGACAGCGAAGCTTTTCAACGCGAATCACGACATTAGAGGCCCACGCGGAAGTTACCCATACGCACACCTTTGTTGATGCAAGTAGCCTGCAAGCATGAATAACCCCAAAAAATACTAGAACCTTCCCTTCGCATCAGTAGAGCGCTTAGTAGGTGGATCACAGACCCAATGCTGATATTTTCTACACCACTCTATTCTACAACCAGCGCACCCTAGGAAGCAACTCATTTCCCAATTCGCCACCACTGCACCATGCAGTCCCCGCTCAAGATGCTACTGGCCACGACAGCTATGATTTCGGCCTTGCCACTGTGCTTGTCGACGGAGCTTCTACTCTTCCCTGCTCAGCCCTCGACCACCAACCGCTGCTACAAAAAGTTCACCTTTTCGGGCATTCAAGTGTGTTACTCGCTCGACTCCTGCTACAACAACATCGCCGTCGGTGCTGTCTGGCTGAATGCTCACCACAGCACTCGTTTCGCCTTCTACGAGGACAGCGAGTGCAGTGGGAAGTATCTACGCATGCAGGACATTGTTGTCACGGGAAGCGTTGACTTCACGAAAGTGAACTTTGCGAATAAACTATCGTCGTTCATGCTTCTCGAGTCGAGCAACTACGCTGTTGAAGGTATGAAAGAGATCTGCCAGGACGAAGGCACCATACTTACCGAAGCTGTGGCAAATGGCTCGTTGCAGAGTTAGGACCAGGGCCTCGCAACGGTTTGTTGCTTGATACACCAAGGAGACTTTACGTCGTACGCTACATGTAGTGAATTTAACAGCATCAGGTCGATCGTTCATTCGGTCTCAACATTTTAGTCGAATCCTAATAGCTTATGTCTCTTTACCAACCTTACAGCATCTCCAGCGGTAGGTCTCAAAGGCGGTTTTATCCCAAAAGTGGCAAGATTGAGACTCGATCGAGTTTTAAGGCTTCCAGCGGCAGGCCCTATCGCGGGTTTTAACTTCAGCGAGACCTATCGGATGTATCTCGAGTATTATAATAAGACCCCGCTTTTAAGGCACACGAAGAGTCGCGAACATGGGTACCAATTTTTGACTTGTAAAATGTATAATAAAACTCGGTTTAGATCTCCCCGCTGGAGGAAAAATGCAACGCGCGAGTCTCAATTGAAAAATCCGAGGTCTCAAAGGCTCCGTTAAGACTTAGATTACGACCTACCGCTGGAGATGCANCGAGGTCTCAAAGGCTCCGTTAAGACTTAGATTACGACCTACCGCTGGAGATGCTCTTACGACATTGATAATCCTGGTAGTGTTTCGTTTTTGGAGTACCATAATCCCCCTGTCAGAAGCGTCGCTTGTCCGTAGGGTCACCTCGTTTTTAGCCTATCAGATGACAGATATCGTACCGGTACATGTTATTGTGCCTTTCAAAGATTTTGGCGAGCCGGACTGGAAAAAGGCCTTTTCGAATGGTGCGGTTAGGTGTACAGTGTGGCGTTAAGACGTCAAAACTTACAAGTTAGAGCCTGCTTCAGAAGGGAAATAACAACTCACCCATCCAGAGCGGTTACCTCAAGCCCACCGTACCACTCCCAGAAAAGACGTAGATCGGCCAACAGAACTAGTGGCGGGGGGTCAAAAGTTTGAATGGTTAGCATTGGCTCGGCATTCTGAGATTGTGGTGCTTCGCAGCAGTTTAAGATGACCTTCTCATTAGACATACGTTGGAGAGGTATCGTGCTCATGTATGTGTATTCAATTGATATAGATACCGTACCTAGCGTTCTAGGCCTGTCTGAACGAAGTCTTAGCCGATGGTACAAGCTATTCCGTACTACAGGAAACGTATTGAAGGACGAGCCTCGCGCGAAGACGTCACGAAGAAGGCCCAGCGATGTCTGCGCATGTTTGTTCTGGAGTATGTGGAGATCCACCCATGTTTCTACTCCGAAAAACTACGCTGTGAACTTCGCGCTCGCTACGTGGATTCTATCGGTGTCTCCGACTCTACGATATGTCGCGCGTTGCGCTTTGATCTGAAGCTGACTAGGAAGGTTCAAACTAATCGTGCACGGGAGAGTCTGCTGCGCGAGAGGAGAGAGTACGCCGCTCGTCTAGTTCCGTTCTACAGCGAGCCTGACCAGCTCGTCTTCATTGACGAGACTTCAAAAGACGGAAGGTCGGTTCTCGTTCTATTATTATGGTGGCTATTTTGAATCTAACGTTTTGTTGATCTTTATCCCCCAGGCCATTTTCCCACCGATCGCAAGGGCAAAATCCTGTGCGTATGATAATGCAATATAGATTTATATAAGCGTTTGTATGCAAAAACATACGAATTGCGTAAAAAGGTCAGGTTGAAGCCGCCAGGCTGATCATCAGGCAGAGGACCCACATTGGACTCCCCGTCAAGCTTAGTCGTAATTCCTGCCATTATTTCCACTCCTCCACTCGACCACCGGACGTCGTACTTGAGCTGGCGAAACTCGCGTCGCACGACCTCGATTACACCGACCTTTCCCCTGAGCTTTTTGATGTTGCCACGTACACGACTTCCAGCATGCAGCCTCGCCATAACCAAGTCTCCGTTCGAGCCAAAAACTAAGTATACCCTTGCTCAATGTTTTAGTTAGCCCCTCGCCACGTTTAGCCCGATGAGCGTGAGTGCAGGCCTGGGAATCTATTTTTGAGTTCGATCCTACCGGTAGGAATTCGATCCTACGGGTAGGATCAAAGGGGGATAAAGATTAAGGTCTGTGCTTCGTCGCTATGGCTGGTCAAGAAGGATTACACTCGCTCACGTCACGGCCCCCTTCAATCGCGGCAAGCGTGTATCAATTCTGGCTGTCTTTGATGTCCAAGGATTTTTCTCTTGGGGAAATGTAGAGGAGACCTTTACGCGGGGCGGGTTTCACAAAGTCTTCAAGACTAAAATCCTGCCGTTTCTAAATCCATGGCCATTACAGCGCTAGATAGCGGTCATGGATAACGCGAAGATCCACATGTACAAGTGTAGTGTAGTGGATGCCAAATTTGTTGGTCCACTCAATAGTCGGATATAATTGGAGCATTCACGGTACTCTCAGCTGAGTCTCGAACCAGGACATAATTGGAGCAGTTACGGTACTACCAGCTGAGTTCCGGAACTCGGCGGTGTCCAGGTGAGTTCCGAACTCAGCGGCTTCAGGCTGAGCGGTTACTTGGAGAGCTCGGCGAGGAGTCGGCCGAGATCCGAAACGACTCCATTTCACTTGATATTTGTAACGGACTATAGTAAGCATTAGGAGGAGCCGCTTGAGGGCTCCCGAAAGACATAAGATAAACAGAGCCGAATTTTCCTAGTCCAAGACAAGTGTACACT